>OMLI01012226.1:0-10918 GCA_900302605.1 Rondeletia loricata
ACTACTGCTTCTACTACTACTGCTTCTACTACTACTACTACTGCTTCTACTACTACAACAACTACTGCTGCTGCTTCTACTACTACTACTACTACTACTGCTTCTTCTACTACTACTGCTGCTACTATTACTGCTACTACTGCTGCTGCTTCTATTACTACTACTTATACTACTACTAGTACAGCTATTACTACTATAGCTACTACTACTACTACTTATAATAATAACTACTAATAACACTTTATTTATATAGTGCTTATCTAAAAGCCATAAATGGGCATGAGAAGAATACAAATTATATAAAAACAATATAAATATAAAATATATTAAAAATTAGATTAAAAAACTCAAGATATTGGATATTTTATAGGCTGTAGTATTGAGAAATAGGATACCGTTGGCCTCAGAAATCATGCCTGACAAGAGGGAATGATCTCCACTGAAGATTTTCAACACAGTTACTCGTGAAGCGGAGAACAAGTTGTGCACAAAGCACATGAAGATTTTCTCATGCGTTATTATAATTAACAGAGAGCCTTCTAATCTTTCTCACCTTTACACTCTTGAATCTTTCCTGTCTGTCACAGATGTCTACGCCAGAGGCCAGAGGCCAGATGGCTCCCTGAAGGGGGGAATACCCAGACTGAAAGATGTTTCCATTAGCGAAGTCAACAAGATGTTCTATTTGTCACCAAAGCTATAACAAATAGGGTATAGGAACAGTAGGAATTGATGAAAGTGGGATGCAGGGTATATGTGAAGCTGCTGGGGATTTGTTTGGTGTGCGTGGTCACCGATCATATTGAGTCATTTCAGCACAATAAATGGTGAAAAATGTACATGTGAAATCTAAGTAAAAGTAAATTAAAAGGGGGGTGTAAGAGGAAGTCATAGTGAATTAATAGGCCTTTGACTTTTAGGGCTTTGTTATTCTTCATCAGTTCCAAGTCTTCCCTAAATAAAGATGTCTCATTTTTAAAACTTGTCAACAGGAGTCGAGTTGTAATGAATTTGCATTTGTGAATATCGTGTTTGTATGTATTCTCCATTAAAAAAATTATTTTATATTGTCTGGTTATATCCATATTATATATATTTTTTATTTATTTGTTTTGTTTTGATAAAGTACATTTATATTACATTATCTCAGTTCATACTCCTGTCCAGTTGGTGGCGGTAGTTGGCGGTTGGCAAACAACACAACTGGAGAGCAATACAAATTAAAAGAAGAAGAAGGTTTGTTTTGTTTTGTTAGAAGAAGAAGAACGTACAGCGTCGCTTCCATGACAGAGTCGCCATCACTTCTTGCATCCAAGACGAGCTTTACGGGATCTTCCGAGAGAGTTACATAACTTATATGTATTTAAATATATTTCAGTAGCACGCGATGGCTTTCGCTCCTCCGGTTTGGTTCGCGGTTCAGGATGAGCTCATCGGTCACGACGGGGCGGACGGGCTGTCGCCGAGGAGCTGCTTCGATGATTTCGACGACGTAGCTTTGTTCAAGATGTTCCACCTCACCAGACCGTGTATCGGTTTCATCGCGGACAACATCCGCCTCCGCATGAGGAAACGCACGAAGAAGCCGGGGCTCTCTGCGGACGCGATGACCATGGTCGCACTGAACTACTTCGCAATGGGCGCCTCGTCGGTCGCAGTCCAGGAAAGAGCTGGCATCGGCTACACAGATTGTCCCGACGTCATTTGCACCGTCTCTAACGTTATCGCAGGCATGGCCGACCAGTTCATCTCATTCCCATTAACTCGGGACGCCAAAGTCAACGTGGCCTACAAAATAGAGAAACTGTGCGGGATACCGAAGGTGCTGGGCGTCGTCGCTGCTGCTCACTTCAAGATCCGAGCCTCTCCTTACGAGAAGGACAGCTTCCGGTCTTTCCTCAACACCCTGGGTTACACGTCGGTGATGACCCAGATCATATGTGACGGCGACGGCAACATACTGAGTGCTGAGAAGTGCTGTGTGGGCAGTACGCCTGAACAGGAGATGTGGGACTCGTCTTTCAAAGGAAGGGAGATGGAGGAAGATGTGCATGGACAGTACTGGATTATTGGTGAGTTAAAAGGTGCAACTGCAAGAATGGAAAGGAAGAATAATGTCAACTTTACCTAGGTTGTCATAACTTAACTCATACCCTTCACACAGTGGAAGTGCAAAGTGGCTCTGCTCTTGCCAGTTTGGACAGATATACAGTAGGAGGTGGAGGAAAGCTTCTTTATGCACCTAATCCATGATGTCTGTTCCATTGAATACAATCCATGTCAGCCTGGAAAGCTATTTTACTTAGTATTTGTATGCCATGATACAGTGTCTTTGTTTAATGCTCTTGTTCCTCTCTCTTGTTATCCTGCTTTCCATGCCGTATTAATAGCAGTCTCCCCTCTGTCTCTTGAAGGTGGGAAAGGCTACCGCTTGAGCAAACACGTCTTGACCGCTGTGTACCAACCGGCAAACGAGAAGGATTTGTACTTCAATCACGCCCACGCCAAGATCCACGCCGTCATGCGGACGACGCTCGGCTCCATCAAGAGGCGTTTCAGGTGCTTGATGCAACTGGGGTTTGCGCAAGAAACCTCTTTGGAAAAGAAGGCAGACATTATCAAGGCGTGTTGCGTCCTGCACAACATCGCCAAGAAGTTCTCAGTCCCCGCCCCGCCTGTGGTTGGTAAAATTGAGCCTTTGCACCCAGTGAGGCAGCATCAGATGCTGGGAGTAGAGATCAAGGCTGAGGCCCTGAAAGCCAGACAGGAACTCATCAATGGTAACTTCTCTGTTGGCTCCAGTAGCCAAGACCCGCTCATTACAAGTAATACTGTGGAGGATGTGTGAAGAGAGCGGTTGTCTCGCTTCCTTAGTCTCTTTAGACAGGGAGCAAGCAGAGAGGATCACAGACACAGAGACGGATAAAGGGCAGAAGTTGGAACTGAACCCAGCCTAACAGTTCATACGTGGTTTTGAGGCGAGCTGCTGTCTCTGCACCAGTTTGACGCGAATGTGTCAATGTGACATGTAATGCTATCAACACAATGGGGTTTTCATCTCGTTTACAGGCTTTGTGAAGACAAACTCATTTATTTTTGTCAAAAAAAAACCAACATTTTTGTTGTCGTACAAATGGAATGACGTTTATTTATATTTACATTTTTCATTTTAAATAAATGTAATTTGAAAAACATTCTTTGGTCATTCTGAGTGTCGTCCCCTCACAGTGAAGTGATTATAATGGTAAGCATCTTCTGACAGTCTAAATTAAATCTAAAGTGCACTGAAAGTCCTGAGCATATACATACAATATGTCGTAATCTTTTCATACCTACATACAATTTATAACAATATTTATACAGAATCTAGAATTAGTCTTTCCTCAACTGCGTACAAATCCGTCGACAATCCGTTGTTTACCTTTTCAGGCATTTGTATTGTGTGAATGAAACTCTCGCAGTGCAGTTGCATTGGCATAGATCATGTCTGAATTCTCATATATGTTCTCTTCAATCTTCTGATTCGTCTGCAGAGAGTTCATGATGCATTGGTGCAAGAAGACGTACTGGGACTGAAAAGGAATAGACCAGAGTTACTGCGGTCCTCTGACAAGCATAACTTATGAGTTGAGTGCGTTTACATGCACTCAGTATTCTGGTTGATACTTCTTCATATCAAAATTAAGGTGTTATTCAGGATGACATGTTTCCTGCATCAGTCCTGATCAAAGTGTCACCATGGAAACTGAGCATACACAAACAGCAAATGGCAACAGTAAACAGGATAGGTGTTTACATGCCTCAGTATTCTGGTTAACATAAGACATTTTTTCGCTGTCACAATTATAGAGCTCTTGATACAAGGACTTTCAAATGACCAACATGGATTTTAAATGTATTTAGAAGATGTGTTTTTTGTAAATATTGAGCCAAATTGACTTAAAATGAGTTAAAATGGGATCATTAAGTAGCAGAGATTTTCGGTCCCATATTTTTTTAGAGGGCAGGTATGAGCTATGTGGACGTGCACACAGATTTAAAATCTTTGAAGGACTAGATGGAAATAACGTTTTAACTTTCAGATCACACTGGAACATGAAACGCGTGTCCACTTGGCTCAGTTGTTAAAATACCAATGCAAACAAACCATTTACAGTTTAACAACAAACTACATGGACATCTTATGCCACATACTGTCAGTCCTTGTATCACCAGCTGCATCAAACAAATTGAGAGATAAAAGACATGTCTTTAGAGAAATCAACAGATAACCAAAGCAGCAGTGGCTCAGCCTGAAGCAACTTCATGGTAAAACGTTTACCTCTGTCTGCACCATGAGCGGTCGACTCAGTCTCATCTTGTGCACAAAGGCAGCGATGCCCACTGCCCTTTCTCTTTCTAGCTGCTGGAGCAGGACATCCAGGGCGATGATGGTGCCTGTCCTCCCCACACCAGCACTAACAGACAGAAAGTCAACACAGCAAAGGGAAGCAGTTAGTGCCCAGGTATGATAATCAGCTTTAGGGAGTCCTCAAGGTTTCAAAGTACATCTTCTCATTCTCATATCATGTAGGGCTGTAGATGGAGCTCTAGGTTCACCCACGGTTGTGAAAAAGGGTCACTGTCTAATGACGGTGACCTCCAACCTTTTTTTCTGAGGACCTCGTAACTCACCCCTCCTATCAAAAAAAAGCCAGTAAGAATTATTAAAATCTGTATTTAATTCATTTTAAAAGTTAGATATACACCTAACTCAAGTTCTTGGTCTCTGTCTAACATGATTCCTTTGCTTTGATTTTTGTGAGGAGTCTGTGGCTCAATGTAGAGCATGGCACCAATACTGCCAGAGTTAGGGGTTTCACTCCATCTGGGGACACCCATGCTAAAACATGTATGCACTCATGGTACTGTAAGGTGCTTTGCATAAAAGCGGCCAGCAAATGGTGCCGGTTTTCTCTCCCTCGAGTCCAGAATGGGAACCACTCTTGTACTGTACCTGCAGTGGACCACAGTGGGTGCCCCGGCCCCTTCGCTCTGTATGTGCCATCTAACCAGTCCTCTGAACTGGATCAGGGCCTCTGTGCTCTCTGGGACTCCATGGTCAGGCCAGGCAGTGAAGTGGAAGTGTTTCACTGTGCGCTCCTCTAAGGTTTGCTTCTGTGAAGAAGATTCCCACAGAGGAATTCAAATAGGTCCCTGTCCTAGGCTAATATAGTACATGGTGATAATAATAATAGTCATTATCATATACACACCTATAAAGACTAAAAACTTTAACTTCTTTTAAGGCAAAGGTATTAAAATTCTAACAAATCTCCTTAATTACATGTAAAGCAAAATACATCTAGTATTTTTCTATAAACAGCGATGTGTTTGACGCAGACTCAGTCGCAACTTTCATCACTTTCATTTGCTTGGGAGGTACAGCAATACCAAACTAATTTGATAACGTCAGTGTCTAGATTGACATTTAAGAGATGTTTCGTACATTTTTCACCCCAAATTCCCTCAACGTCCAGTCGGTCTCCCTCTGCTCTGATTTGATGGTGATCAACAGATCTCCATAAAGGCAAGGAGTGTAGTCTAGAGGCCAGTATTGTTCACACTTGACCTAGGAAAAGGAGACATTTAAAAGAGAAGGTCATGGTTTTTTTTTGTTTCACAAATATTTTGGGGAAAAACATTGTAACTTGAGGACGGCGTATAATTTTGCTTTTGGTTCTGTAAGTTGTTTCTGATGCCGTAAGGAATAGAACGTGGGAGACTGGAAGCGTAGCATGTTAGTATGTCTGTGAAATTCGCCAATTGTCGTCTACTCGTGAACTAATGTTGCTGATGAGCCAAAAGCAAAATTATACTGGTATTGTCCATTATCTCCCTTTTAGATTACCTTGCACCATTATCTATTCTACACAGCAAAATCAAAATCAAACTATGTAAATCCACATGCATCCGAGTTAATTTAACACTTGATAGTTTTGAACAGCCTCCCCAGGGCCATATCAGCTCCATGAGTGGACAAACAACTCTCCAATTAACACGTATTAACAAAAAATCAATACTTAATAACACTGGAAAATGTGCTGTGTTCACAATTGGACACGTTCTAAATCACAAACGTCGTAAATCACAAATGATTTACAACAGATCGGTTTTAAGGTTGTATTTCACTATTCCTGAAGACTCACCCGTCCGCCCTCAGTGCAGTTGGTTACCATGACTACGCCCTTTACACTTTGCTCCCAGATCATCCTCCAGAAGTCAGTGACGGTGGAGGGCAGAGGACCCTGTGCAGCAATGTACTGTCTGTTGCTGCTGTAGCCCTGAGAACCGAGTGTCATGTTATCAGTGTGCACACTGCTCTGCGCTTTATATGGCCTAGATAGCTCAACGTGAAATACAACAGCACTTTGTAGTCATAAAATCTCAGAGAGTCATTAAGCATTGCATTGCGTAACATTGTTGGACTGTACGGGAAGGTGTGTGTGTACAGACCTATTAACAAGCATTTACTGGCAACTGAACTTCAGTCCAGAGGACGAATGGTTTAAGCTTATCAAACCTGTCTCTTATTAAGTGATTACTTTGGGGAAGTAAAGGTGTAGTTACAGAGAGAGCTTTATGAAATGTGTGTGGCAAATATCAAGAAGTACCTACTGGCATGTAATTGGCATTAATGTAGTCCGAGTTCTCCGTGTGATTTACTGTAGTTAGCTCCACCCGAGACCAGTCATCTAGGACAAGAAAACCAAGTTTGGTGTAACCACAATCCACCACAACAAAACCAACATTGCTATTACTGTCCATTACATTGTTTGTCCCGGCACCTATTGCACGCTCAGCCGTCCCGGTGGGGATTCCTCTTTGACTTGGCCCGCACAAGGTTTCTTCCATTTTTTCCCTACTAAGGTTTTCTTGGAAGTTTTTCCTTGTTTGCTTCGAGGGTCTAAGGTCGGTGTTGCCGGGTAGGTTAGGCGTTGTAGAATAGTTTGACTAGTCTAGTTTACCGTAGTCTAGTAATCTAGTTTGACTCATTTTCTGTAAAGTCCTTTGAGACATGCTTTTGCTAAAGGGCTATATAAATAAATGAACTTGAACTTGGAACTATAAAAGTTCACAACTCTGGTCACAACCACAATTAGAGGGAGGCACTAGATCTGCTTTGATATTCATACTTCAACTAAGGCAAAGACTTCATAACTCTATAGTTGCTGATAGAATGAAGGGACAGGCAGTCAGAGGACAGACTTACATGGCAGGACGTTGACAAAACGATTCTTAGCTTTGTTCTCTGGGATAACAGCTGCCTTGCGTGTCTGCTCTGTGCCAACAGGAATGAAGCTCTGCATAAAAAATGCATGTGATTAAGAAATAGGTCACTAGAAAACAAATAAAACAATACCACAACTATACCACATAGTCTAACAATCATATACAAAAGTCTGAGAAATACACTTTGCTTTTCATGCTGGCCGAGCAACAGAATAGCCTATGTTACATTGTCATTCTGGCTACCTCATATTCATCGCTGAAACCTCTGTTCTCATCCGCACTCAGCTGGTTGAAGTGGCCTGGAAACATCTCCACCGGAATAGCTCTGAAAAAACACAACACTTTGTATACCCGAGTTGTACCAGCCCTTTTTTTACCTTTTATGATTATGACCACATTGTGAGTGTTTGAGTGTCTCTATGTGTAGAGCAGATGGAATGTATACATACTCCATTTTGTTTCTAGATAGTTTGGTACCGCCGATAAACTGTTTTTTTCTGCTGTGGGAAGGAAGCAGAGAGGGATCGTTGATTGACTGATTGACTCAATACATTTCAGGGAGATGATCTACCAATCGTATTGTTACTGAGGCAGCACCGACCTGATGAAGACATCTTGTCTCCGACGCCAAATGAAGACAGCCAGACAAACTAGGAGGCAAAAGAGCAGCACAGCGAGGACAGCCCCTGCGATGACCCCTACAGGAAGTAAAACCTGGCTTCAGTGCTCTGTAGCATTGCTGATACTCAACACAGTTCACCTCACATTCACATCACAGTCACATTATCTTTATTGTCCCACCAGGAGAAATTTTGGTTGCAGAGGACAGCGTTAAAAACAACCCTGATATACACAGAACCACATTAAAACATGATATAGTACTCAGGACACTCAACAAAGTACATCAGTGGCCATACAGCTAATGGCAAACTTCAAAACAATGATTATAAAGTGGACGACAGGGAAGAATCTGTTGAAATTCTATTTCTTTACAGCAATAAATCTACTCTCACTCACCCCTTGGATCAGTGGAACAGTCAAAAATGTAGGGTTCACTCTTCAAGTGCCCAGAGCGTGAGACTAGAGACACTTTGTACGTCTTTGCAGGTTGAAATCCAGATATGTGGGTTTCCAGTTCCCCGTTTCCGTTCACTGTGTAATGATTTCCTGCCACGTTCACCTCCACACCAGTCCACACACCATCCGGCTCATCCCAGCGAATTAAAATGGAGTAGCCAGCAGCCCAGTAGACACAGTGAGCTTTTAAATCTGGAGGAACTGATTAAAACAAGAGGGGAAAGTGGTTGAACAGCTTTAACACTGCACTCTTAAAAATGATCGGTCAGTATATCTGTGTTTAGTTTAGGGCAACACAGATTTGTGTTACTTTTCAGTACAACATATATTGATACCACATATCATTTGTGTTGATGTTCCAAACTAAACACAGATGTGTTGAAAATGACATAACCTTTTTATGAGTGTAACCTCTGGTTTTAAGACATCTAAGACAATATCTCTCAGTCTCTGTCTAGATTCTGGATGCAAGTACTTTGTAAATCTACTTGTCATATTACGTCAGGCAGTGGCTTAGTTAAAATGCCATAAGAACATCTTTAAACTTTAAAACAAAGATTGAGAAATACTGTGCTAGTATTTCATTATTTCTGTGGGAAATATGGACAAGTGTTTAGTTAATGTGTAAATCAGATTTGGACTCACTGAGTGTCAGATTGTGATTACACTGTGTAAGGCTTTCAGGAGTCTTGTTATAGGAAAGAGCCAGCTCATAGGTAGAACCAGGGTACAGGCCAGTAAATGACACTTCACCATCTACAGGACTGGTATGAAGTCTAGATCCATTAGTGGCTGTTGCGATCGAGACCAAACCCTCGATCTTCCCTTGGATCGATGAGTTAGTAACATGCCAGGGTATGGTGGAACAGTTTATGGCTGAAAGGGATGGGGGAAAAATGCATATATAAGTCTTAAAAGACCAACTGGAACAAGGCTTACTGAACACATGAAACATGAATAGTGACTTTCATGTCAGAAAAAGACAAAAGATTAATTGACAACAGTTTTTGAGATTTGTCAAAGACAGCAGGCCAGTGTACCTGTTATTATGAAGCCCGTATAGGCAGTGCTTTTGACTCCAGAGAACACTGTGAACAGGCTGAACGGATACTCTGTTCCAGCATGGAGAGGTGAGACTGAGTGTGTCACAGCATCCGAGGATGAACTTTGGTTAATGGATACATTTCCCCCATTAATCTGAAGCAGGTAGCTGTAGACTTCATGCACCTTCTCCCACCGCAGGGTTACACTGGTCACAGAGCGCTCAATCACTTGGACCGAAGCCACTTTCAAGGGAGCTGATGAAAAGAAGAAAATACTTCACTCACTACCAAATTCAAGGATTTCCAAACTTTGTATTAAGTTTAAAGATTTGCACTGTAACACATACTAGTGAATCAATGTGAATGTGTGTCCTGAGCCTCCTCAGGAATTTGGAGTTACTTTGATTATGACAAATATTTATGTGTAACAAAACGCCATGACTGAATTTGGCAATCACCTTTGGAATATCACTAAGATTTCCTTGCAAAAAAGGTAAAATTAGAGCAATTTTGAAAACATGCATTTAGAAATGTTCACTCATTTAAAGATGAAGTATGATTAATGTATGTAATTAAATGTTTTTGCCAGTGAGACACTTTAACCAAACATTTACACACTAGATTTTTCTGATATTGGAATTTTATACTTTCAAAAAAAAGATTGATAGAAGAGTACTTTGTGTAATCTCAAATAAATGTACTTTGAATGTATTTTGTAGCACAGGGAAATATGCAAAAAATCAAGGGAGGCAATACTAGACACTGCAGTTCACCATAACTACATGAGATGAAAACCACCCAAGTCTCTTACCAGTGACTGCAGTGACGCTTACTCCACTGCTTCTGACGTTTTCAAATACAGCAAAGAGGATGAAATTATATTCAGTCCCAGCAGTGAGAGATGAGACCAGATATTCAACTGATGGCGCTCCGTCAGATGCAGTGATGTTCTTCATAATGACATTGCCATTGTCGTTATACTGTAGCCTGTATGTTGAGATGTTCTCCACCATATACCATTCCAGCTTTATACTGGTCTCATTTTGTCCTAACACCGTCACATTCTCAACATTTTCAGGAGCTGAGATAAAAAAAGAGCACACACAGTTGTCATTGTGGAGAACAAGTTGTGACAGAATTTGAAGAAACAACAGGACTTCCCTATAGAATTTTTCTGAGATTTTTGTGCTATTCTTTACAAATCAAGAGTTTAATTTCCTTCCAACATCTCATTTTTAAGTCAATAATATTAAGTCAACAACATCCATCTGCTTACTGAGATGCTCTAAATTGCTTATCGATACAATGACAGCACAGATAAATACAGCAATTTGTCAAGAATTTGCATATAAAAAGAAAAATACCTGATTCCATATGTATATTTAATAGCCACCTACCAGTGACAGCTGTAAATGTGTATCCAGTGCTGTCGAGTCCCTCAAACACAGTGAAGAGGGTGAGATTATATTTAGTCCCAGCAGTAAGAGATGAGACCAGATATTCAACTGAGTCCGCTCCATCAGACG
>OMLI01012226.1:10984-23687 GCA_900302605.1 Rondeletia loricata
CTGTATGTTGAGATGTTGTTAACCTTATTCCACCTCAGAGTTATACTGGTCTCATTTTGTCCTACCACCATCACATTGTGTACATTTTCAGGAGCTGAGAGAGAAACAGAGTTGACAGTCTTCATTAGAGCACACAGTTGTTAGTAGGGGAGAATGACAGTATTTGGCACTACAATGTGACAATATTTGTCATTAAATAAGATTCCCATTGCCTGTGACTAGCCTCCTTAATAGGCAGCCATGCCAGCTTAGTAAACAAAAGAGAGCGTAAAGTGAGGATGAGTGTGAGACAAAAATACCACTCTAAAATGTCATTAATGATTGTCATTTACACGTTTGTACTACACAATAAGGAAATACAGACACATCACCACCCAAAGATAAAGGACGGCGACTCATACTTACGTAGTTTTGTTGATGCTGTTGCTTTTGGGGTCATCATTGTTGTTGATGTTGTACTGGGTTCAGTGAGACACTTCAAAACAGAATTACAGCTTTCTTATGGCACAGAAAAGAATGACCTAATCTTAAACAATGACAGTTTTCATTAATATAAAATCTTTATAAGTATTCATCTGTCTATGGAATCTACAGAATTGAAGGAAATCTAATGCAACCTCTAAGAATCCCACCGCAATGTCATTTCTGCTTTTTCTCTTCTCATATACACCAAGTCATGCGACTTACCCGAACTGATACCTCCCCAACATCATTATTATTATGATTTTTGTGATACAGTAAGAATAGTTTTATATCCCATAATGTAAACAGCAGCACAGCAGAGAATGAGTTAAGCACAGATGTCCAAATTTACGACACTTTTGAAAAGCATCACAATTGTTCGAAATTCATTATTCTGTATTTGTAAATAAGAGGAGTGGTAGTCTACTTTTAAGTCAGTCTTCCTAAAATCTTTATCACAATCTAGTTCCGAAAAATGTATGAGACAAATTTATGATGGTAATATGCAGCAACTTAGAGGAAACGTCAAAACTCTCCATTATAATATGTAAATTATGGCCCAAAACGTGGTGTAGCTCACGTCTTGTGTTAGATCCTTTTTCTATTATTACTGTTATTATGTCGGAGGGAGGAAATGGGGAGGAAATGTACAGCAAATGTCTTTAGGGCCTCAAATTAGCTGACAGATGTGTTCCTACACCATGACAATACATGGACTATTCAGATATACATGCCTTAAGCAAATAAATACCTCTCATGGGCTACATTTACTCTACATTACTGCTATTATAATATTACATTTAACATTATATAACTTGTAATAAATATAGAATATAATACAAAACAGTATACAGCTACATCATTCAATATCATGTAGAAGATATTGATACAACTATAATACATGCTGGAGACACATTTTCCTTTATCTTTTTAAGTAAGTTGTTTCCTCAGTCATGCTTTTCCTTCTCTAAGGAAGTTAACAAGATTAGATTACTGGAGACCACATGAAAAATGGTGTATTCATATTTCAGAGTCTGAAAACGTCCATCAGTGTTGTGCACTGAATATAATTTGTCTGTTTTGTTTTCTTTACATACAGACATTTCAGACTACTGACAGAGCCGTTGTTCAAAAGACTCAATAGACAACACACAATCAAGACTGAATTTTGTGTGTACAGCTTATAGGCTTTAACAGACAACAATTCAATTCCACCATGATGCATAATATCTTCATTATGACTTTCATTGTATAGTTTCCTTTTGTCACGGGCAACCTTCCGCTGACAGTTGAAACAAAAGCTATGATATCTGCACACAATCAAAGTGAGAAGAAAAGAAACTTACCCAAAGTGAAGTCAGGAAGAGACACAGCAGCAAGTGGACTGATTCGATTTTGAAAGATAAAGACTTCATCATTGCTCAGATCTATTAAGCTAAGTAAGTTAATTTCCCTTCATTTGCTGCGCCAAGACCAATTCCAAGTTTCTATTGTCAGCACTACCAACAATGTGTTGACAAAAACAACAGCACCGTAGGTTGGCAAAGAATTTCTTCGTGCCTGGAGTGAAGAAATCCAATATTTGCTTAATTCCACCTGTGTTGACTTTTAATTCTCAACCATGTCCTCCTCTTCGTCACCTCTGATCCCCTCTCATAGTCGTCAGTGACTTTGTATATTGTTACTTCTCTTTTTTGGGCTGGTAAGACGACAGAGACCTTTGCCCCGCCTGTTACTTCCTTATTAACGGCCATGTGTGACTTGTGAAAGGTACATAAATCAAGCACATTTGTTTGATTTGTATGTTTATTAGTTGGAATTGCTGCTGTATGTATGTCAGTATGAGTGCATGAACTTGTGATGTATAAAAAATTGTCCCTGACAAAGTTTTAAATATTACGCAGGCCAAATGTAAATTACAAATGTAATAATTTGTTTGTTCACTGTCTAGTATCTTCAGTTATGCTGCTTTCAGAGAACAGTAGACTTGCTTTTGGGAAGAAGTGTTATTCATAGCACCCTTGTGATTTACCGCTATAACACTACAAGGAACTGGCAACAGATAACCTCACCAACACATTTTCAACAGTGCCCAAATTCATACAATTATTTACAATGTAAATAATACGAGGCAATGCATGTTCGTATTATGATGTGGAGGGCAATAAAAATGCTGGTGTGTCAAAGACAACTTTGTTCATTGGGGAAACAGGAGGAAGTTAAGCTTCATAAATGTTGATCGCTATGCAATGTAATTTTAACCAGTGGGCTCCCACTTTTTTAACAGAATAAATGTATTGAGTTACTATGTTAGACACTCATCAAATACAGTATTATTTACAACAACAAAAAAAGCTTATTTATTGAAATTTCACTTGACACCTAAATACTGTATCTGTATGGCAATGGCCTGAGACTAATCAATACTAAAAACATGTGCTTCCCTATTGTGATATAGTATGGAGCAAGTCAAGTCAAGTCAAGTCAAGTCAATTTTATTTGTATAGCACATTTCATACACAGGTAAGCTCAATGTGCTTCACATTAAAAGACAAAAATAGTGACAATAAACAGATAAGGAAATACAATACACATATATAAAATAAAATACACTCCACATAAATACAATACCCTTTCAGCCACACATACAACACACACACACA
This sequence comes from Rondeletia loricata, assembly GCA_900302605.1. Taxonomy (NCBI): domain Eukaryota; kingdom Metazoa; phylum Chordata; class Actinopteri; order Beryciformes; family Rondeletiidae; genus Rondeletia; species Rondeletia loricata. Next base: position 14,110 of record OMLI01012226.1, read on the forward strand.
CACATACATAAAATACAGCTTTTATAACCCCCTGTCCTTCCCCTACAACAGCACTCACACAGGCACAGAATACAGCAGAACCACACAAAGGCACAAACACACTAACTAGCCAAAGGTCTGAGAAAAATTGAAGGTTTTAAGACTGCTTTTAAAAGAGGACAGTGGTAGCAGATCTCAGGTCATCAGGCAGTTTGTTCCAAAGAATAGCACCATAGTGACTAAACGCACCTTCACCTGATTTAGATGTTATTCTAGGTACAGTTAGAAGACACCTCCCTGATGATCTGAGGGATCTGATTGGTTTATAGCCAGTGAGCAGGTCACAAATGTATTTAGGAGCTAAACCATTTAGAACGTTTATACAACCTGCATCACATCATTCCTTTTCGTGTCCCTGGTTTTGTTTAGGTTGAAGTGGGGAATTGTCTGAAAGATGTTATGCGTCCCCAATACAAGAGGTGGCGGTAGATCTCTGTGTGTCACCTAACGTTAGCTACATGATCACGACTAGATAACAAGCTAGCTGGTTACCTAGCCGAGTGAGTAGTTGGTTCATGGAATAAACAAAGATCGTGGAACAAACGAGAAGAGAAAGTATATTAGCCAGACACAATATTGGCACGGTGGGTGAGCGGGTGAGTGACAAAGACAAGTCAAGTGTGACCCGATAAAGTGAACTCTAGTCCGTTTCAGACAGTGTACTGTATATTGTGTCTGATGTTGTTTAAATAGCTAACCTAACTAAGCAACATTAGCGAACAAGCTAACTAGTTAGGTTAACTTGCTTAACACCAAGCTATTAGTTCTTGTGTTCATTGTGTCTGATGTTGTTTAAATAGCTAACCTAACTAAGCAACATTAGCGAACAAGCTAGGTTAACTTGCTTAACACCAAGATATTAGTTATTGTGTTCAGTCGTGTCGTCGAACAACGAAAGATAGTGCAGCCTTGTTTGGGTAACGTCGCTTTTGTCACTGCGGTCAAGTGAGCCTCTTTCTTGTGAAACCATGGACTGGTCTAGCAGCCGCTCTTTACATTATGTTGCGCGTCTAATGGTGTCTTTACGGTACTTACCCTGCATTGAGTCAAAATAACTTTATTCTCATAGCGTTGGATCAAACATAGCGGAGCTACGCGGCCCCTATTACATACAGAGCCACGCTCGTGATAAGAGCTGATGATCCATCGCATAGGCTACACATTGTTTCTGGTTGCAAATCAGTGGAATAATTAGCGCGACTCAAAACTGTTGTTTAAAATGCAATGGGTTCTTCCTTGCTTGAATATCTCAATCTGATGCCATTAAACATGAAGATAATACAAACATAATTAAGTAATTTACAGCCATTATTTGCATAATTTTCCAAAATGCTGCAGTGAAAATATTTGAGGGTTATTATAGTTTACGACTTGGTGGAAAAGTATTTTTTAATTATGTTTTTATTATCTTCATATGTTTAATGGCATCAGATTGAGATATTCAAGCAAGGAAGAACCCATTGCATTTTTGAACTGCCTTTTAAACAACAGTTTTCAGTCGCGCTAATTATTCCACTGATTTAACTTACAACCAGGAAAAATGTGTATGCGATGGATCATCAGCTCTTATCACGAGCGTGGCTCTGTATGTAATCGGGACCGCGTAGCTCCGCTATATTTGATCCAACGCTATGAGAATAAAGTTATTTTGACTCAACTGGGTAAGTACCGTAAAGACACCATTAGACGCGCAACACAATGTAAAGAGCGGCTGGCTAGACCATGGTTTCACAAGAGACTGCTCACTTGACCGCATTTTTTTGTCCCAGATGGACGTTACCTAACGCTAGCTACATATCAGGCTAACGTTAAGGTAACAACTTAAATTTGCTAACGTAAGAGAAACAGCTGCGACCTGACTGACACAGCCCACCTGAACCCAGTTCAGCCCATGGCATATGACTACTGTCGGATGTTATAGAAGGAGGCGATTAAAGCGTTAACGTTAGCTAGCTTGCTGTCAAAAGAAAGACTGTCCGGGTCCAGGTGAGAAAAGGGATTTCTGTTTCTTCAGGGCTGTTGCCTGTCATACTTTCAATGTGGGAAACGTGAAACGTGTCTGTCTGTCCGGGGTTAGGTTAGGCTTACCTTCAGCAACATCTTAACGCTTGCCTGGCAGTGGTCTAGCCTAACACTACCCTGTTTTGCAAGTGTTCATCCTAATAACTTTTTTTGTTTAAAATTAGTGTCGCTTAGAAATGCAGTCCCTGGTGAAACACAACTTCCACGCGGAGAGCGAGGCAGACGTCAACACACTTATCAACCTGAAGCTGACTGCATCCTACACCTTCCTTTCCCTGGTATGATTTCCCTAACCATAATCCACAGCAGTTTAGTATAAATATTTGATATGCAATGTATTTGATTCCTGTTACTGCACTGATACTAAAATGTTTACAGTGATTATGTGAGTCATTCTTTTGTTGTTGAGGATCACCTTTCCTTCTTCTCACTTGTGTCTGCACTACATGTTCTCTCTTCTAGGGAATGTATTTTGACAGGGATGACGTTGCCTTGCCAAACTTCTCCAGTTTTTTCCTGGAGCGTTCAGTGAAGGAGAGGGAACAGGCAGAGAAGCTGCTGGAATATCAGAACATGAGAGGGGGCAGAATCTTGCTTCGGACCGTTGCGGTGAGTTCACAATGTCCGTTTTTTTTGTCTTCCGAGTCAACATTGTTCTGATTGTCAAGCAGCATGATTTAATGTAAGTTTTCTGTCCAGCCAAGTACAGTTAGATTATTATCCATTTATCAGTACATTTCTTGATCTCGTTTTTAACTTTTTATTGTAGAAACCAAGTAGAGAGGATTGGAGAGGTGGCCTAGATGCAATGTCCTTTTCTCTGGACTATCAGAAGTCCCTCAACACATGTATCCTTGATGTGCACCGCAGAGCTGATGTTCACAGTGACCCTCACGTAAGTTCGACATCATATTAGATATGGTTGTACATAGTTTAGAAGATGCTGAGAGTATTATGTTAATTCTACCTGTTTTAAGGCTCATGGTTGTCCCTGAGGAAGTGATTGTGAGGGATCAGTTGCACTGGTTACTCATTAAACATATTTGATTTTTGTGAGTTCAAACTATATGGAGCAACAACAGTCAGAAAGATATGAGGGATGTGCTTATCAGCCTCTATACATGCGATACAAGATAAAACAGAAGTTCAAGAAACTTCTGTTTGATCTTGTCAACCGTGTGTCCTATTTGTAACAGTTATGTAGCCACCTTTTAGCACTATTTTACAGTGTCCGTCTTACTTCCTTTTCAGCTGTGTGACTTCCTTGAGCAGCACTTCCTCTCTGACAGCCATGACACCATCAAGAAGCTGGGCGACTACATCGGCAGTCTGACCCGTCTCACCGCCTCTGAGACACATGGTCCTATGGGAGAATACCTTTTTGATAAACACACTCTATAAAGGTCCACAGCAGTACAATGACACAAGCTCCACATTTTAAAAGAGCAGAAGAGTCATACAGGGTACAATAACTATATACTATTTGTACACCCCAAACGTTATTCTTGTACCTACAGCACATTCGTAGAGAAATGCAAAGCAAAATGACAGAAAATACCTCAGTTACTCCTGTATACAGTGGAAACATAATGACCTCACCACTCTGGTGCTAAAAAGTAAGTGTTTCTTTAGCTATTTAAAATAAATCATGTTACAGTAATATCTGCTCCAGGTCATGTATCATGCATTCCAATGTGTCAAAGACATTTCTACCCTCATAACTATTTTGTAAAAGTGCGTGCTATTTTGTGTCGAACAAAATGTTTTGAAGAATTTAAGGTTTTGAAATTAATGGGAAAAGTACACATTGATTAAAGTAAGATTATACTGACAACTTGTTTTTTGTATCAACTTTTTTACAGTGGCTCCCAGCTCTGCTACAGTCCGTGTCTTAATTGTTCAGACAGATACAGTCGTCGCAGCTGTCATGCGGTCTGAACACACCCTGTGCTGTTGATAATGTCATGTCTGCACCTATAGAACATCATAGATAACAGTGGGACTTTGGGACTAAGATGCTTACTCACTGTTTGGTGGGAGCTTAATGTTTAACATTACGCTACCAGACAGCCTGTGGTTGAAAAAATGCCAGTGCTGCTTCTCAGTAAATTGCAGGTTATAACAAAGATGAGGTTCCGCTGCGTACCCATGTCAACAGAGTGCATCACAACCAGGCATGCTCTGTGGGTGTTTCAGCTGCCCTCTAGTGATACGCTGCTACCAAGACAAGACATCCCAGATAAACAATGTCATACGAATAGTACAGTTGTAAAATAGAAAGATTGAACCAAATCTCTCTAGCCAAGAAAAACGACGTAATCAAGAACATGCTATGTGTTTGTAAAACAATGTTGGATTGGAGCCACCAAGACCTCCAGATGTAGCAGAGCAGACACATGGCAGCACGTCTGGGGATTACCGCTCGGTGTTCTAAATGTGGGTTTGTGTTTTGTACAGTAAAACGGTAAGCCAAGGGATGGGGAGGATGGAATATCCACTCTCATGGAAGTGGTCTGTAGATTGATGATTGACCGCCAGGACAGCTATGCCAAGGGGATTAGTGAGAAAGGGCCGGATGCACTACAATCTCCACTCGAATGGATGAACTCAACCACGACTGCAATGTCTCATCAATCTAATGAACAAGCAGTCACTCTTCAGTCTCAACAAGGAAAGCCTTAAACTGTTCAATATGCGTGAGATTGTTTCAGCGGAAAAGTAATGTAAGAAAGGGAGGCTGTTGCTCTTTATGCTTCTTCAATCAGACATAAAGCAACAGATGTGTTGTCAGCATACTAATACAGGGAGGAGGGGTGGGGGGGGATTAAATCGCAGCACTGCCTTAGTGATTTGCACTTTAGCTTAGATGGAACAGGTTGGAGGAAGCCTGGCAGTCAGAGCCATTGGCATACAGAAGAACGAGGGGGACAATGGGTGTGTGAGGGCTCCGACTGTCTGGGGGGAAGCGGCATTAAATATATTTTAATATAAAAGTTGTTCCAACAAATTAAGTCGATATAGAGGAATTTAAGGGAAAATACTACCAGGTAAGCTGCATATTGCATTATATATTCAACATTTTTATTGTGATCAAATTATGTCATTGGCATTTTGTTTTGATCTGAACTCCTACGGTGGGTTAACTTATTAACTGGCACATTCGATATGAGCAATGTGTTTTATTATTTCCTATCAGCACCACCCCTAACAAAAAGCTGAGACTGTGACGGACATGGTTTACAGACAAGAAGACTTATTGTGAATAGACTACAATTGATCATTCGATAATCTACATTTCATTCAGCATCTCACTCCGTTTGTGTTCAAAACAGGTGCAGCTAGAAAAACATCTTTTAACTCTCATCAAATTCTTTGGGAAATATTTATTTGACTGTCTGCAACACAAAATGTGCCAAAGCAAATGTGCATTATATTCTAAAAATGTAATGTTTTTTTATTTTTAACAGTTAAGTTTGGTAGGAAGAGGCTCATGGAAGTTATGAACACCAAGACTGGGATTTCCCCTCAGTGCTATATTCCACTAGACTTCCTTCTTTGAAATAGGCATCATTCCAGAAACCTTTCAGAGATAGTTAGGTGGGAGAGACTGGAACAGAGGCCGTGGGTGGGGGAAAGAGCTTTGAGGATTTGGGATTAATATTGTAGCGTCAATGTTTAATCCAGAAGGGAGAAATAGGCGGAGAGAGAAATGGAAAAGGGAGAAATGGGGGGAGTGAGATGAGAGAGAATGAGAGTAACAGAGGGATTAGGGTCAGCCATGTTGAGTATCTGGCTTAGAGATGTGTTCTCTCCCTCGCACTACAGGGGCCAACCTGAAGGGGAATATAATAAACCAACACAATATTAATAACTGCATTGACCCTGCTGTTTTACAGCTGACATGAGGTTGGCTAGCGCGGGGGTCCGGGCCCGGAGGGCTGCGGAGCCTTCTGAACCAGAGCCAGAGGTCACACCGGCGCCAACTCACCACGACCACTCCCATACACACCACCACCCCAGCCACGACTACAACCACATGAAGGACAAGTTCATGAACGAGCTTGGTAGACTGCCACGTGAGTCCCTCCTGGCATTTGCAAGAAACTGGTTATTTATTTATTTTCCTACATTTTATTGTGCGTTTTTTTTTTAACCTATAAATAAAGGGGAAATCCACCCCAGAACACACGTTATTGCTGTCATATTGTTCGGTCTAGATTTGTTTACAAGAACAAGTCTCTCCCAAAGTATCGCTCTCCCCTCTCCCAATAACTACTGTTGTTCATAGTTAAGTAAGGCACTTAACTATGAGCTGCTTCAGTGGAGCTGCTGTGGTTGTACTGGGCCGCAACCACCTGTGAGCATGTAATTATATGATTGTGGAGCAGGGTGTTGCTGAAAACATGCATGCATGCTCAGCAAACCTTCCCTGGATAAATAAAGGTTAAAAAGAGGGAAATAACACCCATCAAGGAACAAAAGGCTCAAATAAACATCCCAGAAGTCACGTAGTCAGTCTCCAATCAAGCAGCGCCACATTTGATCTCTTAATGATGTCATGGATTATGCCCTTGGTTCTGTTTGACAGCTTTGTAAAAGCTGTTAATGTTCACAGATATTGATTGAACTGTTTCACATTATAGGAATAACCTGAGTTATCGGAGTGGATTTTTCTTTTATCTAATCCCAAGCTATTGTGGAAGATTGAAATCTTCTTGAAAATCCTGATGTTGTACTGCAACATGCTTTTACAAAGTCTGTGATAGAGGAGGAAGAGTTTAAAAGTGTAGATGCTTATGCCATCTTTGCCATTAAACATGTAGATATAATCTGACATGGCCCCATATGTATTGAGAATATAAAGGATATCAGCAGATCAGACTTCCCATCCTTTCTGCCATAATAAGCATACTCCCATCGTACATACACTGAAAACTGATTGTGTTTGTGAATGTGAATTCACCTTTTTTTCTTTCTTTTGCAGTCCCCATGTGGGCAGTGGGAGCCATTGTTGTAGTGGTCCTGGTTTTGGTGGGATGCTTCATCTTCTGTGTTTTCAAAAAATGCTTTGCAAAAAAGAAAAAGCCAAAGAAAGTGAGGGAGAGGAAGGCTGGTCGCCGGAGAAAGGAAAAGGAAGGGGAAGGAGAGGCTGGAGAGAAGGTATGATGGACACAGAAAAGATCATTATAATTCCCAGTATCCCAGGTGCTTTAAATATAATCATAGAATCTCACCTCTATGAATTAGTCCCATGGGATAAATACCCAGCGTACTGATGCTTTATCTTGTAGGAGGGGGAGGTGAAGAAGGAAGGGGAGGAAGAGGAGAAAGAACAGGAAAAGTTGGGTAAGCTGGAGTTCTCCTTGGACTACAACTTCACAGATTCCCAGGTAGGTCATCATTACTCCATTATCAGTCTCATTATTTTCTGTATACTATCAGTGCAATCAATGGAGAGTAGGGAGACTAAACAAATAATTACCAGCAAGAAATTCGTACAGTGTTTTCATGAGTATTTAACCCTCCGCCTTCCACTGGTCATCCTGACTCTTCTTCTCGTCTTCTCTTGTCTCTGAAGCTCATAGTGGGTATCCTTCAGGCTCAGGATCTTGCTGCCATGGATATGGGGGGTACCTCCGACCCCTATGTCAAAGTCTTTCTCTTACCAGACAAAAAGAAGAAGTATGAGACCAAGGTCCAGCGCAAGAATCTGTGCCCCGTTTTCAACGAGACTTTCATCTTCAAGGTACGTCATGTCTCACATTGTGCCTTCGTTTACTTTACGTTGTCTGTCTTTTGTTTGTCGTTGCTCTTGTCTTTATGTCTCTGTCGATGATGATGTTCCAGGTTGTTGATGAGGTATCACCTTTTGCCCCTCTGAGTTCATGGGGCAGAAGTTTGGCGTATGTCTCTACTTCCCTTCGTCTTTTGTCTCTCATTCCTTGAATGACGTCTGTCAAGGTATCCCCTCCCAAAAAAAACCCCCAAGAATGCAGTATGTTGATGCATTTTTATTTGTCTCCTGTCACTACATGTTCTTTGTTATTTGTCTGGATTTGTAAAATCTGTTACAAGTAAACAAAATGGCTGAGTTGGACATAATGTATTATCTACCGTCACTTACACATCCCAGTGTTGATTATTAATGACTGAAAACTGTATGTCTGTCCTTTGTGACTTTTTGATAATTGCTTCTTTTTCAAGATCCCATATGCAGAGTTGGGTGGGAAGACCTTGGTGCTGCAAGTCTTTGACTTTGACCGCTTCTCCAAGCACGATATGATTGGGGAGATTAAGATTCCCATGAACAGTGTGGATCTGGGCCAGCCAATGCAACAATGGAGAGACTTGGAGAGTGGTGAGAAGGAGGAGGTATGATGTCTTCATTCAACCTTATTAATATCATATAGAAATGTGGAAGGTGTATTTTCTCATATAAAAACATATTTTACTAAATATATACATTATTAAAGTATTCATAAACACTCTTCTAAATAATATATGCCACACCGCTCCCAGGAAAATGTATAAATCATAATCTATTATGTAATAATTCCCCAAATGTTTTCCTTTCAGCAAGAAAAACTGGGTGATATTTGCATTTCTTTACGCTACGTACCCACTGCTGGGAAACTGACAGTGAACATCATGGAGGCAAAGAACCTGAAAAAGATGGATGTTGGTGGCTTATCAGGTAATCAATCATTCAAGTGTCTGTTATTCTTACTCTCTCAGATGTTTGCTACATTCCTTCAGCAAAACTTCAGTCCTTCTGTCTCATGAAGCAGACAAACACAACCTCATCAGCTTCTTTTCCTCTTGCGTAAGATCCATATGTGAAGATTGTTCTGCAGCAAAATGGGAAACGGATCAAGAAGAAGAAGACAACAGTCAAGAAGAACACACTCAATCCTTACTTCAATGAGAGTTTCAGCTTCGACGTCCCCTTTGAGCAGATACAGGTAGGCTGTGTCATCACATCAGGGATCAATTTGAGATGTAATAGACACTAACAGTGTTGATGTTAGTTAGGAGTGATCTGATAACCCCTCTTGCCTCTTTCTTCAGAAAGTGCAGGTCGTCATCACAGTGTTCGACTATGACAAGCTTGGGAGCAATGATCCCATTGGAAAGACCTTCATGGGCTATGGAGCCACAGGAGTCGGCCTGCGCCACTGGTCAGACATGTTGGCCAATCCCAGACGTCCAGTAGCCCAGTGGCACACTCTCCTGCCAGAGGAGGAAGTCGATGCAGCTGTTAAGGCTAAACCTCGTTAGGGCGATACCTTTCTCAGTTCAGAAAATGCTTTGTTTGATGTTTTTCAATGTTGGTCCTGATGTTTTCTCAATTTGCATGTTCTGTTGCCATACCTTTTGTTCTTTGGAGATATTTGATAAGGTGTGTGTGTGTGTGTGTGTGTGTGTGTGTGTGTGTGTGTGTGTGTGTGTGTGTGTGTGTGTGTGTGTGTGTGTGAACTGACTGCAATATTAAACTGAAATAGTGTTACTGTAATATT
>OMLI01012254.1:2099-18064 GCA_900302605.1 Rondeletia loricata
TTCAAAGAGAAGAAGCTACATCACATGTTGAGGCCTGGCTCAGTAATTTTCCATAGAGTCTTACAAGATTCAAAGTTCTATGATAATCATATCATTTTTAGTGGATCAACAATAAACAAACTGAAAACATGAATATTAAAACCTAACACAGACTATGCATGGACACACAACAGACACACACACACACACACACACACTATCACTGGCAATTTAGTTATTGGGTGTTAATGGTGAAAAGTAAACAATCAAAAGTAGTTTCACATTATGACTCTGAATAGTTTGAAAAGTATTGTGAAACACTCCCACACAAAGACTGGGTAGAAACTGGGATGAAAGAAAGTTTCAAACAGTTTTACACCACTTCACTAGGCAATCAGTTGGGCTAACACCAAAGACCTTTTATAATACCAGCAGATACATCCTAATGAGTCTCATGTAACACCTTTCAGTGCCATCCTCTCCAAGCAGGCCATCCAACTAGGGAAGATCAAGAGTCAAACTTAAAGGGGCAATAAGTAAGATTTTTACTGCCCCATAGCACAAAATGACCATAATATATCTGTGGGGGGTTAAACACTTCAACACTGTTAAAAAACACCAAACCTTGGATTTTTCTTTTGTTGTTTGGTGGGGCGCCACAGCTGAATTCAACAAGTTCACACCCGCTCTCCAGCGGTTGTTGAAAGTCATTCTGGGAAATGTAGGAAATCAATAACTGACGTAGAAGTAGGCAAGGCAGGTTGAGGGAAAGTGGGTACACCAACATTTTTATTACAACACAAATCCAAGAATGGAAATTTTCCTTTAACTTGCAAGCCAGTCTACAAGGTCCCAGTGTACCCTCCCCTAAGACCAGCCCTCCTGTGGTGTGGACCGGTGTCGACTGGACCACGCCTCGTCATTTACATACAGCTCACGATTCGAAAATGGAAATGGCAAATGGAAATGGGGGAAAAGTCTTTAACTTTTAAAGTGAACTTTTAAATTGAGCATTTTGTTTTATCTTTACTGTTTGAATTTTCCATTTTTGTTTTTCAATTTTGAGTTTTATATTTAACTTTTTATTTTCAAATTGCCACTTAATTTTTTCTATTTATCTTTTAAATAATATTATAAAATTTGTACATTTACATTTTATTGTGGCATTATTATTCTGAGCAGAACAGTAAATAATAAAGCATTTAGCATGAAGCAATTCCATTTTAATTTGACTCTTTTGATCCTCCATAAGTCCAACATGGCACGACTTCACAAGAAGCTTCCCACGGCAGTCAAGAGGTCTGGCAAGAGGAGAGGAAGTTTGATTAATGGATTTAGCCTGAATTAATCTGAAACAGTAAAACAAGCTGTGAAGCTTGTATCCAGGGTGATTTTAAAAAGGATTGTGTGTCAGTCGGATGTAATCCAATTGATAATCAAACGTTTCGGGCATTATGCCATCCTGTGTTGTGTTCTGCTCTGTCCTAAAGCACCTGTTGAGTCTGTTGAGAGAAGAAGCCTCATTGGAGCTGTGCTGTCTGCTCCTAATCACATTTCCTGCCTTCTGGCCCGTTGGATCTAACGGGTCAATGATGGGGCAGAAGAGGGGAAGACACTGCACCAGACACAGCCACTGTTCATATTGCCAGACCAGATGGATTTCCCTCCCCCTATTTTCATATCATACTTTACGTGGACATTGTCTAAATACAAACGTCTCACAAAAACTGTCTCTCTGACCTATTTGCCTGCGAGGTCGTTTGATATATGTATTGGTCCTAGTGTGTTATTTAGCATACTTTTCTCTATATTGAGAGGCTAAAATAGAATTATAATTTATTTCAGAATGCCTGAGGTACGCGATATTGTGACCTGATTAAATTGTTATTGAAATAGCATTGTGCTTTTTTGCCAGGACACGGTCTAAATTGAACTGCCCTGATTATTGAAGGAACTGCTTATCTGATGGATATAAAACTATAGACTTTATATCTATGCAGGACAATAAAGATTGAAATATAAAACAACCTTTTATCCCGTCACCATCCTTACCTATGTTAGTGAGTTGCTCATTATGGCCACTGTAAATCCATGGTTAGTTAGCATTGCCCCCTGTTGCACTGAAAACAACATTACAGTCTGACACACCCACTGTTAATCTGTACTGTGACTTGGGTGTGTGTTGATCAATAATGAATCAATGGTACAGAACACAAAAGGAAAAAGAAAAAAACTTTCACCTTAAAAAATCTTACACAAATCTATGTGAATTTGCCTCAATACAGCTGGTATGACATGCATGTGTTTGATGAAACCATGTTTGGCTTTCCTTTTTTTCACATCAGAACAGTTGGAAATGATGAGCATGTTTGATTTCATGAGTTCTAATAAAACAGAGAGTTTGATTTGAAGAAGAACACGTTGGAATAAATACATGAAAGTGAAAGGACCAGATACATGAGGCACCCTGGCTTTAGTTTTAGGACAAAAAAAGTCAAATATTAGACCGCTCCGACCCTAACTTACCTTCTCTTGTTATTACACCACACTACTTGTAAACCACCACAGTGTTCAGCTATTCTAGATACTTGAGCCCTCATGTCTGCCTAAAAAGAAGGAGAGGGACAAGCAATTTGAGATGGTAACAAAACGATACTTTAAAACAACATGTTGCTGCACAAATAACAAGGATGTTGGTGATATAAGGGATATGAGGTGGTTTTTCTTCTTCTCCTTTTGTATTGACATGTCACCTACCCTAAGACCTATCTTAAGTGCTCTCGTCCCCAGAGTCTGTCCTGACCCCGTCTGCTTGAAGGACACAACGCAGTGTGTGAGCACTTCAGTGGGTTCAAATGGTCACTACCTATATGGAACATTTTGATTTAGGCCTTTCTGACTTTAATTTGTAATGAATAGGCTACTGGAGGTTTTTATACATATATAAAAAAAACTGGATCCTAATTTATTTTCCATTATTCGTTATCACTCTCTCCAGCTGTACTCATAATACTTCAAAAGAACAGTGTTTGTTCTCTTTTATCTCCCCCCTCCCTCTATCTCTCTCTCCCTCCCTCCATCTCTCTCTCTCTCTCCCTCCTCTCTTGCCACAGCCACCATCCTTCTCTTCCCCCCTCACTCTCACTTTGACACCAGTGAGGTCTGTGCCTGTGCGAGAGAAAGTGTGAATCAGGTCATCTAAAACACTGAAGGTAAGCTCCTACAAGGTCATTATATTATAATTCTTTGACATAATTATTATTTCCTGACTGGCATTATTACAATATCCTTTTGCAAGTAATACATACAGATGTATTTCAAAGTTGTAAGGAAAACAAATGTTGCTCACAAATATATTGGGAGTGTATCCGTTCTCAATCTTCAGCAAGGCTTTTTTGTAAGTGTATTTGGAAAGTATAATCAATTCTGTTACTTTGTGACCTTCAAATCGTGTTTTCATGTATCTACTTATGCCAGATTGGCTTGAGATATTTTGAAACAATGTGGCAGGGTGTCAGAATGACTCAAGGGGTTATTGCCACATGATATTTCAGCATGGATGTTGCCATCGATGTGACTACAATGGATCTCCATATTTATGAGAAATGAAGTTTCCTGCATGCACAGACATTTTTTGGACAATCATTTGCTATATGGATACGACTGGACCAAGCATCTTAAGAGAGAAAATGTAGCGCTCTTTAAATCAAGATCTCCACCACAAGGGAGGAAGGAAAAAGCCTGAGGTGGTGTAATATCCAGAGTGCATGCACCCATATGGCCCTTAGTCGAATTGAGAAATATTGTCCCTCAAGTCAATAAGGGACTCTCTGGAAAGTAATTTACTTCCACCCCTTCTGCCCGTATGTCCTCTATGCTTTCATAAGGCAGTGTCATATTTGTGATGAAAAACAGAATTAATAATCTACGGGAACAGAATGGAGAGAAAAGGGGCATAGTGATCCAGTTGTTTGGGGATAAAACGCTCCCTTTCCTCTGCCACTGCGGATGATGATCACTCACACTGTGGGTTATGTGCTATCTGCCTGGTTGATGAGGAGCGCACTGGAAAGTCATTTGAGCCTACTACTTTGCATGCATTTTAATCTTTGGTACAGTCCTTTAATTTTCTTCTTTCATTAATTCAAAGCAGTTCTTAAGAACGTTTCCTTTCAGACAGATTTATAATGTAACTTTATTTTACATTTGGCTTAAGTTGCAGCCTGTAAAAAGTATTTCTTATGTTTAAGCCATACAGTACAGAATATTCCACTATGGAATCCAGGCCATCAGTTATGGGTGGCCACTGCTGTTTATCACAGCGTCATTTAGTTTGATCTAATCCTCTCACATCGGCTTGTCACATACTTAGTTCAATCTATTGATTGCACAGGTTCATCCTACAGGAGATAGTTTAACTCACTGATGACCATCATCCGCCCATGACCGGCATGTTAAAATACAATCCCCTCTCATTCCAAAAGAGGGCAGTCTTCAACCTGCCAGCCAAGATAATAGGAGGACATCATGAATTTCCTGTTGTTCCCATCTCTGCAGGTAACTGAGTGCAGTAGTCTGCCAAAGTAACCCAGGGAATATGAAGGAAATTACATCCTCATTGTGGTTCTGTTTTCTGGACTGTCTCAACTCACAAAATGATAATAAGAATCACTTAAATCACCAAGGACGATAAATATACAGGGATTTGTCTTAGTGACATTGCAGCAGAGAGATAGTCAGAGAAGAAGTGTCACACGACATACTGACACACAGACAACAGGATCTTACATGCAGTGCAGAGGGACAGTGACATACTATGGACAGTAGACTATACATATCGCTGTACATGTTTAACATTCCCGAGCTGTGTGCATTTAAACAGCATGGCATACAGTACGACTGCAGCTGTGGAGGGAAACCTACAAACCACCTGTGTCACAGAAGTGACCGGTTTTAGAATGCTACAGCTATTGTTATTCGTACAGCTGAATGCAGCAGTGTTTGGAGTCATCATTGATGACGGGATTTTTACAAAATTAGTCATTTTTCCTCCAGCAAGCAGGGGTTTATGGCTTGCTTTAGGCCGTGATCTGTGAGGCCCCTTGTGACTATTTCTCTAATGACCACATCAGCTGGTACTGTAATGGTCATTATCCCTCTGCCCTGGCCTTTTCTAAATGGCGTTCTGTCTTGCCTTACAAGTTGCCGGTTCATCCACTTAGTGTAAAAACCCCAAGGTCAAGGTTGGTAATTAATGAAACAATGAAGTAATAACCTTAAGGGTGATATCAAAGTGTTTATTTTTTTCTTGTATCTTTTCTCTGGTGGATTTATTGTCATCGTTATTTTTATTTTTTTCTGTTGTTGCTAATTTTATTTATTTAGTATTGATACTTTCATGTTAGTTTTGTTACTCTGGTTTATTAATTGCATTGATATTATTATTTCAAGTGCTAATAATGTATATTGCACTGAAAAACGCTATGACATTTTAAAATAAAACTGGCCCTGATGGGAAGGATTTTTTTTGTACGTGAACGCAAAACGGCATGATGTACAGTATTTCTTATCAAATCATTGGTTTGAAGATACTTTTTCTAACAGATGAGCATGTACATAGAAGTAAAGGGGAGAATGGACAAAAATGAAAGATACATCCTTTCTGTTTGATTGATTAGGCGTACATGTGGCCGTAGAAATTCATGTAATACCACTATCTAATGATCATTTTTGTTACTCATTACATCTTGGCTGTTGTTATGTCAAAGACAGAGATTTCATCCACCATTTACTTTATTTCCTAATTAGATTCTAACATTAACCCAAAAAATAACAGTTGAAATGGAGGAATGGGAGGTTCCCACCTCTTCAGGACCCACAGAAGCCAAAGAGGACACATCGTCACCAATGGGTATGCAACCTTCAGTAAATACATTACCTTGCATCTTTATTTACGAACAGAATTAAAATTGGTTTCAAATGATATATGGGCTTTCCGTCAAATGTGATAACTACAATAATGATGGTAGTTATAGTTTCAATTCACTTGTCCAAAATGTTATATCATAAGATGTACCTCTGTTTTTCTCAACTGGCCAGGTAACAGGTCCTTTGAGAATCTGGAATTGTACATGGTCCTGACCAAGGCGGAGAAGACGGCTATCGGCTCCATCTGTTTCCTGGCCGGTCCTTTTACCCTGCTGGAGAATGCTCTAGTGCTGGTGGTGATCGCTGCCACGGCCACCCTGCGGCAACGGCCTTCCTATCTGTTCATTGGTAGCCTTGCCCTGGCTGATGTCTTTGCCAGCTGCTTCTTCACCATCAGCTTCCTGGACTTCCACCTGTTCCGCCGCAGCGACGGCCCCACTGCCTACCTCTTCAAGTTGGGTGGTGTCACCATGGCCTTCACTGGCTCAGTGGGGAGCTTACTGCTGACTGCCCTAGACCGCTACCTCTGCATCCACCAGGCCGCCAGCTACAAGGTGCTGCTGACCCGCCGCCGAGCCCTGCTGGGCCTGCTGGCTCTTTGGAGTGCCGTCATCTTAATCTCCTTCTTGCCTCTGATGGGCTGGAGGTGTCCCACAGGCATTTCCCCGCCGTGCTCACACCTCTTCCCCTACATCAACCAGGGCTACCTGGCCTGTTGGACCAGCTTCGTTCTGGTGCTGCTGGCCCTTATCTTGGGGGCTTACGCTCTCATCCTGTGGAAGGCCCACCGCCACGAAGCCTCCATGACCAGCTTCCAGGGAGCAGCGGGGACAGGCCAGGCCCGCATGAGGATGGATATCCGGCTGGCACGTACCTTTGGTCTGATACTGCTCATACTGGTCGGGTGCTGGCTTCCCGCACTCTCCTTCATGCTAGCCGATGTCTCCGTGCACCTGACCCGTGCCCAACAGAGGGCCTTTGCCTTCTGCAGCACCCTCTGCCTGGTCAACTCAGCGGTCAACCCACTGCTGTATGCCCTACGCTGCCGAGAGCTGAGGATTGCTCTACTGCGGATGTTGGAGGGCCTGTTTGAGATTGGGCGTTGCCAAAAATCCACGGGGGACTCAACTGCAGGATCACCCTCAGGAGAAGACAACAGCTGTACTGCTTTCTCTGAGGGTGAAGTGCCCAGTACCGCAAGCTGCCAGCTTAACTCGGTCTCAGAAAGGGTGGACAAGCAGCAGCTGAATATTGGAAAATGAGGGGGGTGGAGAGATACATTACATGGCCTAAAGTATGCGGACACCCCTTCTAATTAGTG
Organism: Rondeletia loricata; assembly: GCA_900302605.1. NCBI lineage: Eukaryota > Metazoa > Chordata > Actinopteri > Beryciformes > Rondeletiidae > Rondeletia > Rondeletia loricata. Next base: position 9,328 of record OMLI01012254.1, read on the forward strand.
GATTTGGCTATTTTAGCCACACCCATTGCTGACAGGTATAATATTAATGCCCATGATTTTGGAATGAGATGTTAGACGAGCAGGTGTCCACATACTTTTGGTATATTGTGTATATTATATCATATGTAGTGTATATTGGGGGAGTAGCTATGTAGTTAGAGTAGCATATGTTTGTGGCAGTGAAAAGGGGTGATGAAAATGAGATATTATAGCGTAATAACAGACTAATGATAATAACAACACGTCATTAAAATATTCACTGTAGAGTAAGAATGAAATCTATAATACTTAAGAGTAGGATTCATTGTGGACAAGTCATTAGTGCTTAGCATAACTATTTAACTTTTTGAACAAGATTTTGGTTAAGACTACTAAAACTATAAGTCTTGAGTATTGTTCGTGAAAGGCATATGGGACAATATCAGGAAGTCTACAAAATGTGGGAAACATCCTGCGCACTGTAACTTACTTGCAATTACAACAACTAAGAGACAGTGCTATTAAAATATTTTAAGGGGGAAACGATTGGTCAAGTAATGAAAGCATTGTATGTTTTCTCATTAAAATATTCCACTTGCAAAGTACGAGACAGTCTGAGGGAGTTTTATCAAACATTTTTGACTATGAAGGATGCAGTAGACTAGAAATATTTATATACTTATTTTCCAATCATTGGTTTAGGCCAAGCCACAGTTTTAGTTGTTGGTTGGGCCGTTTTTAGGCAGGACTGATGCGTTGTGACCATACAGCACTTACCCTATAACCTTTGCCCTCTCTGCCTCCCATGCCTGTGCTTTAGCGCTCTCGCCACTATGAAATATTGTCTTCTCTGAACTGAACTGCTGACTTTTGGGTTCAACACACAGGAGAAAGGTGGATGTTTATGTTTGAGTGTTTCTCCCTGAGCGTGCAGGAAAAGAGGACCCTGTGGGTCGCCTATTTGCCCATGAATACCACGACATTACAAAAGCCCTATGCATGGGAGGATTTTACACAATGTTAACCGCATGCGAGTACAAGCAGTGTGCCGAGGTGAGTGAGGCACACGCCAGGTAGAGAACGAGCCCGGAGCACAGATACTGGAACACTCTTTGCAATAGTAACAACTGGCAGCTATTGTAAAACAAGCACTGACATGCGCTCACAAGCACACGCACACACAAATGTCACTATAGTGAAGTTTTCACAAAATACTCAAACACAGTTGTTGATCTTTAAGTCTTGTGGATACTAGTCAATACACTATACCAATACACACACCACTATATCAAGTGATTAAAATGATACCTGAACATACTTTATTTTGACTCTTGATGTCTTTGTTTTTCCTCAAAGCAATTCCATTAAGTCATATTACTCAGCTGTATGCCATCTTTACTCCTTGTCAAGTGACAAAGCAGATTGCTAGGTAGGCAAACTTTGGCACTGCAGCCAAAAGCTGTATGATTTGTAGTTGTCTCCTCTTCTGTATCAATTCCCAGGACATCCCTGTTGCCAGAGGTGAGCCAGGCTGGAGACAGGGTGTCTGCCATGCCAGATCATCACTCAGAGAAGAGTGGAAAAATACAGGACAGTTTAGGCGAGGGGTGAGGGATGGCAGAGACTGAAGTAGGGAAATGGGGAAGAGAGGGGGTACAGGTGCATTTTTAGACATCCTGTGCCTAAAAAAGATAGAGTGGAGGATGACCACAGGTGATATGCACATCCTTCTATATCCCTCAGGTAGTGGTGGACAGTGGACGGATTACACGGTAAAATTGATTTTATTTCCCAAAAGGCTACACATAAAACAGGAGACAACCGAGATGGAGAATGTGAATCTAAGAAGCAACCGATTCAAGGCAGCTGCTCAGTGGAAAACCAACAGCACAACTGTATATCTCCAGTGTCTGCTAGCACTTTTTGGATGAGCTGCTAAAATGTCACCTTGTATTGACATAGCTGAATACATTCCCAGCAGTATATATCACATGAATAAGGTGTGTCAGATGCAATCTACAATATCTCCACACCGCATGACCCTGCTGTCCCTGCTGCTGCTTGCTCATCAGTGTTCAGTTCCTCCACAACAGTAATTAATCCACATCGCCAATGCTTTGTTTGCTTTCCCAATAAGCCAGGCCCATGGTACATTATACATTGATGTCCATATATATCAATTTGCTTCATTTGTTATGCATGCACCCAATTTTCCACTCCGGGATCAATAAAGTTAATCTTATCTTATGTACACCAACTCACCCAGGGAAATTCCTAGCACATGTAAACATGCTTTGCAAACAACCTGATTGTGAGGCCTGAAGAAAATCCAGTGGTACAGAGAGCAGCGCATATGAATTGATCGGTGATTCATAATTGGACAATGCCAGTTTCAGCAGGTTATTGACAACAATAGACTGTGTGACTGGTTACTGATGCATGTGATAGAATAGGATTGCTGTGGAGCACGAGAGTTGATAAGACATATAGCAAGATAAGAGCAGCAAGTAACCTAGCTAGCTCTACATACAAATGTGTCCATGCAGTATATGATAACACCTGTGATTGCATGCTGCTTATGTGCAATCAGTTAGACACAGGCCGACCGCACCATGATCGTGTTGAATGACAAATGAAATATTTGGGCATATATTTTCTTAACTGCTTTGACAAAGAGCTATTTCCTGCCAAGTTTGATCATTGAGTCACTCATTATATGGCAAAGTGGACTAGGGCAACAGTAGGCCACAGCCTTCTTCATACATTAAAGGTTCTAGTCACAGTGGACAGTGCAGTCAGGCTCCCTGACATCACTTTCTCTAATGCAGAGGCTATATCTATGCTCTATGACACTTTACTAGGCAACTCTATCCAAAATTAGATGGCACTCAATAGAGCGCATACCTCTGCCAACGCTATGCAATTGTCAAGATCTCCAAGTTCCACATGTCGGATTTTCACCGAAAGGTAATAGTTTCTTCCATGCCCCATTACCAACTTGTTTCACATCAGGAGATGCAGACATTTTCATGACTGTATCTGAAATGGGACCTGAGATATGCAAATTCAAATATTCAAATTCTAGCCACTTTTAATAATTGTAGTTGATTATCGCAACGCCACGTGGCCAATCAGCAGTCGATTTGTTCAGTGGCCCTTAGGGCTGCCCTTCTAGCACTGGACCAAGTTGTCAGGGCAATTGTGTCTAAACCGGAAATGAGCTCTCCAGCGCCCCCGTGTTGTCAGATTGGGCCAATAATGGAGGGTTTGCCTCTTCTTATGTTTGCTGATAGGCACACAAAGTTTGATTGTGTTAAGTGAATCCATTCAGAAGTTATATGCCTTTTAGCGAGAAGCCACGCCCCATTACCACGCCCCCCTTTGGCCAATCAGTCCTTCCTTGCCCCATGACCAACCTTTCCACAAAGTTTCGTGCAAATCCATTCATAACTTTCTGAGATATCCTGCTAACAGTCAAACAGACGGAATGGGGTGAAAAGACTAGATATTGTTTACTTGTTTACTACTTGACTTCAACTTTTAAATGTGTCACATTTTCAAATGAGCAGCTCTAGTTCTAGACCAGCAGTTTCAGATGGTGCATGTACAAGGCAGCGGTTCACCACCAACCTTTCCACAAAGTTTCATGGTGTTGCGTGAATCTGTTTGGAAGTTACATACCTTTTAAAATTATTATTATTATGAGAAGCCACGCCCTTCGCCACACCCCCTTTTGGCCAATCGGTGTGAAAAGTTCATCAGGTCATCATAACTTTTGCAGTTATCCTGCTAACAGACAAGCAGCAAACAAACAGACGGAATGGGGCGAAAACATAACCCCATCCAACTCCGTTAGCGGAGGTAATCATTACCACCTATCACCACACAGTCATCACACAGTGGCGGTCGGCGAGTCTAGCGTCTACTTTGTATTCAGTTTAGCAGACAAAAGGTGAATTCAAGTCTCGGTGTTCAGAGATTAGAAAATTGCGAGGCCTGTTAGTTGAAAGACGAGATAAGGTATCTATATCCCGAAGAAGCTCTGCTTTCCGCAAAACAAGGATAACGTCTAATCTCATTCTGTAGTCCATTTATTATCTACCCGATTTACCTAAACACCAGACATCTCGTGAACCTTCAGTTTGAGTTCAACTAAAAACAATCGACACCAACGATAAGGTTGGCATGCAGCAACACGGAGCATAAAAACAGCAAGACAGATGATAAAATCACCATATATGCCAATGAATAATACTTACTACACAAAAAATATGTCTTGAGTACATTTATATTCCAAATGAGTGGAAATAAAAGCAAGCAATTTATTGTAAATATTTGAGATCCCCCTCTTTTTTCGAATGGTAGGATCTGCCATTGTGACGTTGTAAAAATTCAGCAGGCAGGGTCGGCAGTTGGCTCACTACTCCAGTGAAGAAAATCCGTTGTTGTGAGGAGAGGAAGAAAGGCTCGAGAAATTCGAGGAAAGCTTAGCATAAGAACTGTCAGCGTTTAAACCTCATTTTTGCGGGGCGGGTTTTCCCGAACTTCTTATTTTGTTCTGTTTTGTGTAGCCAACATGGCTTGTGGAGCTACGTTAAAGCGGTCGATGGAGTTTGAGGCCCTCCTCAGTCCCCAGTCTCCCAAGCGGAGAAGGTGCAATCCACTACCGGGGACTCCAAGCACTCCGTCCCCGCAAAGATGCAACCTCCGTCCCCCAGTCGACAGCCCATCGCACTCGATGTCTCCTCCGGCCATTGGAGGTGAACACAGGCTCACCCCAGGTATACAATTGTACCACATTGAACGTTTTGTCTGCGTTTCAGGGTGGGTGTCATGGGGGAGGGGGTTTGGGTGGAGTGGAATGGATAGCTAGTTGAGAGAATCAGAATGGGGGTTGGAGGCTAAACGTTAGCTCAGCTAAGCTAGCGTTAGCAAGGTGGACGTCGTCGCTAAGTTACCTAACGTTACATGTAACATTTTACCGATTGGAAGAATTCCACAGACTTATAGATGAGAAACGAGTCTTTAGGAAGCTAGTTTGTGGGGTTACTGATCTTGCCAGCTCACGTTGTATTGTTAACTGAGTCAGTTAGCTTAGACTGGCTAATGTTAGTTTGTTAACGAAAAGATTAGATGCAAAGTTATGTGCTTAAATTATGACGAGATACATTTTTTATAGCATTGGCGTAGATGAAGAAACATGACTGCCAAATCAGCCTTGCCTGCATAATTTCAAGTCTGTTACCATGGCGTTGTATTATTCCCAGCTATTGAAAACTACAAACAGATTCGAGATTTAACATTGTTCTAAAACACAATATCAAGAAAACAATAGTTGCATATTAAGCCCTCCTTCTAGTTTTATAACTGGGTGACTGGCTAGCCTGTTATTTCTATCTCCTAAAAAGCCAAATGGCATCATAGGCAATGACAAATCATTGCAGGCTGTTAATCAGGAGCTGCCTGGGCAATGTTCCTTGTCTTTAATGCCACAATTGTCTTGTGTGGGGGTTACCATTCTGTACCACAACCATTTCTCTCCCTCCTTTGGCCTGGAAGGCATTGTTCATTTGCTATATATGCCTGTACTCTTCTTTCACATTCACTTGAAAATGCAACTCCCCTGTGAGCATTGGATGGATGTGGGGGGCACAAGTGGAAGCAAGATAATTACCTGGATATCTCCACAGCAATCCAGTGAGGCTTATTGTAAGTGCCAGTCACTGGGACTGGGCAGGATGACAGCAGTGAGGCCTAATCCTTACGCTTTTTGAATTCTAATTAAAAATCGCTGGCCCCCCTTGGAATTATGTGATAATTCTGTCACTGGGAAATGTAAGAGAGGGTTACAAGGTTGAGACAGCTCTACTGCTTGCACTGAGCTCTTCTTTTAACCCCCAGAATGTTATAGTTTATGCACCCCAGTGGCTAAAAATCCATTGCTTTTTGCATAGCGTGTATCAAAAGGACCAAGGTTAGACTTGGTGTAAATGGGCCCTCCTGTTGCAGTGAAATGTATTGTGTGTGTGTGAAGAATTTCAGTGACTCAGAAATCTAATAAGAATGTGTACGACTGCATCCCTGACCACCGATTTGTATTGACAGGGCACTCCTTGGACAAGAAGTCTTTTGTTGTAGAGGTGCTCCCATCCCTCATAATTACCCATGGGCTGTGTCTTACGGCACTTGCCTCATCCATTCATCTGGTTAAACCTCCTTTATTCTGCCTTTGTATGTTAGTATCATTCATAGATTGTTGACCGCTTTCCATCACATAACTAACCAAGGCTGATGATGCATATGTGCAGCATGGCTGTCAGCCAGCATCCCCCTCTCTTCACAGTGCTCCATGACTATTGTGTTTCAGTTGGCATTCTTCATGGAATTCATCCACCTGCGGAGGAGGGAGTGTCAGTCCTAGGAATTCACCTAATTAAATTATCACGGTGAATGCGTAGCATCCTTTGTTGTTCTCCAGCAGTGTGGTTTCATCAAAATGAAACCAGGCACATGGCAGGACTGGAATTGTATCAAGTGAAATTCCAAAGCTATTGTGACCCAAAAAATATCTCAATAATGCATGATTACCTGAAAATTGCTGCATATTCCTATTAAAGGCTTAGCTGATGAAGACTGTGATATATGGTCTGTTTGAATACTGTTGACAAAATGTACTTATTGTAAGTCGCTTTGGACAAAAGCGTCTGCTAAATGCCATAATGTAATGTAATCTAAAATACAAGTGAAACATGTATTGAGCTATGAGTGAGTGGTGTTTTGATGAAAAATAAATAAACAAGGATAACTTGGTGTAGTCCACACAATTCTGATTTGTGCAGTGTGCCTGCCATTTTGGTTGTTTAGACAAGGGGAAAATCATGCTGTGTTTTGTCCCTGTTTTTGCATTGTAACAGTAATATGCTGCATAACATTGCAAGATGATACTGAGGGTGGGACACTTTTGTCTCAAACAGAATACCAGGGAACTTTGGTGTCGGCCATCACACACATGGGTATCAACAGATGTGCAGGTTTGTGTGACAGCTAGATATGCAGGAGGAGGTGTAGCCACAGCTGGCTTCCTGTAAAGTGCATTTATTTATTGTGGTGAAATGGGTTTGGGCATTTTCCTGACTAGCCAAAGATTTGTGCATGTTTACAGTCTTACCTCACATTGCTTGACCGAGCCTGGATTTCATGCTAGGCAATCGACAGGCCTCTTCTTTTCTTCAGTGTCTGCCTGGCTAGCTGAATTACAGCACAGCAGCTGCAGAGGGTGAAGGAATGTAGATTTGTGTGTGCGCGTGCATGCTGCAGACATGAGGTCCGGAATCCGGATACCAGGTATTATGCTCACCTTCACCCAGAAAGAGGCCCCTCATGGGACTGGTGCTGCAAGCCTGCCTTTCTGCATTGGTTTGCCAAGTGAAAGCAGTTTTGTATTTAGCTAAAGGTCAGCTGTCACCCCTCCCGCCCCTCTCTACCCACACATGCTTTCCAGCTAGTCAGGTTTGCTTTGTGGTGAAGACAGTGGTGATCTGTGACTATGCAAGGCTCCAACTGCAGGCTAGGCATAGGGAGCCGTCACGGCCAGCCAGGGCATCTTACGGTAATTATTTTATCATCTAGATAGGATCAGCCACTCCATTCCCCTCCTCCCCCATCCTTGTGCTACCAGTCGGGGCTTGTGCTTTGGTTAAAATGCCCACCAGATGACAGATGAGCCTGGGTGCCTGCCTGGGGCATGATGTTGCCTAAGCAGCAGGACTGGTTCAACTGTGACTGGTTTAACACCCTCTCAAACCAGAGTAGTGGGTGGAAAAGTGCACAGGTCATAGTTCAGGCCTAATTAGTGTAGTATATTCCATAGGATATTTGATGTGATCCATGTATTGCCATCAGGTCTGGATAACTTTCTCTTCCACTAAACAGTGGCTACATTGGCCGTAGAAAAGAGCCTGATTGATTATCTGCCAAAGTAGCTGGTAGGGTTGTCCCATTCACCAGCCACAGCCAACATTTGGCAGCATTTGGCTGGTGGTTCATTTCCCACCTTGACTGATTTACGGGTCTAGCACTATGCAGCAACTTAGATTTTCCCAAGACAATGGGGTTTGGTCAGTTAATCTTAGGCCATGTTTACACGACAACGGATCATAGATGAAACGGGAACGTTTTTTTGCGGATTGGCCTTCCGTTCGCACGACAACGGAGTTTTCGGCACCTGAAACGCAAGCTTTTAAAAACAGGTCCCAGAGTGATTTTTTTTTTTAAACGCCGCCCTTGCTGTCGTCGTGTGAAGTGGCAAACCGCAAGTCTTGTGAAAACAGTGACGACACGGCCCCACATGGGGCATGCATATAGAAGAATATAGGACAGACATGCGCAAATAGAAGAACAACAATGGCGGCCAACCGACCTGTGTTTGTGTTGAAGACTCTGCTGAGTTTATTAAAGCTACTCCAGCAAAGTGTAGATTTGAGAATAAAAATAGCAATTCAAATCCTCTCCAAATGTGTTTAATAGCTTGTTTCAAGTTCAGCCCATTCAATCCCTCTTTCTCCGTGGTTTAGAATGATGAGCTAAGTTTCACTTTGATCACGTGACCACACAGCAGAAGGGAGGGGGGATTTCGCCTCTCTATTGAGTTGCAGACTCAAGGACGGAGCCACCCACTGGCCTGGCATGCATACTACAGCGATTTCAGTCATTTTTGCGGGTCAGTCTGTACGCGGATCGTTATCACAACATGTGAAAA
>OMLI01012286.1:0-11312 GCA_900302605.1 Rondeletia loricata
CACCTCCACCTGCCGGCTCAGTGTAGACAGCACCATGCACCTCAGCATGAGGGCTCATTATCACAGACTCATGTCTAGTGCTGAAACGATTAGTCGATTAATCGATTAGTCGATCGACAGAAAATTTATCGATTCGAATTTTGATAATCGGTCAATCGTTTTAGTCATTTATCAAGTAAAAATAACAAACATTTGGTGATTAAGGCTTCATAAATGGTGAGATTTGCTTGCTTTTCACCATTTCATATAATTATAAAATGAATACTTGGCTGCTGGTCAGACTAAGTAAGCTATTTTAAGACTATTTAAGACTCACTTTGGGCTCTGGTAACTTGTGATGGGCATTTGTCATTATTTGAGAAAGTTTATATACTAAATGATTAATCGATTAATCGGAAAAAGAATCGATAGATTAATCGATAATGAAATAGTCGTTAGTTGCAGCCCTACTCATGTCATTACACAGATAAGATAGATGCTAAGTCAGTTGTCATTCAGAATACATATACACTTTGTATGACACTGTCAGCTCATACAGCACTGCTCCATGAGACTGCATAATATACTGTAGATGCTATGCTATTTATGAACACCATTTTTCTTTCAGTTTGCATTATCTGTATGTGATATCCAGATTATGATGAAAGTCATAATTTATACTATATATTGTGCACATTGTCCAGGGCTTACAAGTTACTATCAGGTTCTTTCTTACCTGGGTAGGATTTTTGTAAGGCCAAGCTTTATAATATTGTTTTAGTAAGCCAACCTTCTTGCATGTATTTGTGTTTATGTGTGTAGCAGTAGTTTAGATCCATGTGTAGACATCGCATGTATGTTATGTTCAACATGTGTGTCTATATAGTAATGGATCATTATCTGTAAGTAGCACCTACGTATATCAGGCTGCACATTTCCAAGTTGATCTTAAATGATGCAGTGAATCCATATACACACTCTACTAATGTAGTGTTCCCAAATATCAAACACATTGAACAATATCACTGTGGATCTGAGTACAGATTTAAAATGCGATATTGGGCTCTGTTGTCTGGTATATGAGTGGGACAATGGTGAGTCAGTGAGAATGAGAGAGTGGATGTGTGGGTGGGTGGGGGTACACTGTTATAAACATTCAACTGTCATTCCATAATATGCTTTTTCTATTGAATGACTTACTATAATTTTGCTTTTAAATAAACAAGTATTTACTTGCCTCTGGGTCCTTGTCTCTCCCCTCTTTGTTTTTCATTCCCCATTTCTTTATCAGATGAACACTCCAGCAGTCAGGCTCTGAGCGAGGAGAAGGAGGCTGCCCCCCTAATCCCACCTCAGTCACACAAAGGACGATTTCAGGTAGGGACAATACTAACGATTTTAGCCTTGTCACTCACCATTCTAAACCTTCAGTGCAGACTGGTCAAGGAACAGACGGCTAATGGCTCCCACCTCCTATGCCATCAGGTGACTCCAGTACCCCAACCTCCTGAATCCTCTCCCCCCAAGGAGGCACCCTCAGGACAGGGTAGTTCTCACAGAAAAGTGGGGCGCTTCTCTGTAACCCAGGCTGAGACTAAGGAAGAAGAGAGACAGACTGACAGCTCCCCAGTGTCTCCTGATTTGGAGAGGGAGAGGAGGAGAACTCGGGGGAAGGAGGGAGAGAAGGAAGAGGGTAAGAGGACCCCAGCATTGGCCCACCCACCTCGAGGTCACGGGCACAGCCACTCACCCCTGGGCAGCAGTGATGACGATGAGAGCGAGCTGGAGGATGAAGACCTGAGGAGAGAACTGCACAAGCTCCGAGAGAAGTGAGACAGGGAGGGGAAAGATGGAACAGTATTATGTTCCAAAGTGGTGTTCTGATTTCCTTTTGACTAACAAGATTTTTCTCTGTCCATTCATTCTATTTCTCTCTGTCTTTTATGTCTCCATTCATTCTGTTGTTTCCTGCCTACATATCAAATATCCTCACTCTTTGTATAATGAAATCTTTACTTCCTATCATTCATTTTATGATTTGCCAAACCTCATAATCCTCATCTCCCTCCCCTTCTCCTCCATGTTTTGTATCTCCTTCTCCATAGGCACATCAAAGAGGTGGTGACCCTTCAGGCCCAGCAGAACAGAGAGCTGCAGGAACTGTACCGACAGCTCCGTTCCCTCAAAGACCACGGGCAGACTCTCCCCCTGCCCCGAACCCCTCCTCTTCCCACAGCACCTCCAGCCCTCTCTCCTCGCAGGCCCCGGCCGGCCAAAATCAAGCTCCGGCCCCGGCCTCACTCTCACATGGACAACAACAGAGTTGCACACCCTGGTAAGTATTTTTCTCAGTTATCTCTCGCTCTCTCTCTCGCTCTCGCTCTCTCTGTGTAACTATTTCGTTGTGGCTCTCCTTCAGGGATTCAGCAGTCAAGTAGTTTCTCAGCTGGTGAACAGAGTAGACTGCCCCCCTACTGCAACCCAGAGCACTGCACCTCACTGTCCACTAGAAGAGGTAGGGGTTTGTCACCCATGCATGGAGGCAACACATAATTAGTGATCAGTGTTATCAAAGTGATGATCAGTGGTATCAAGTCTCCCTTCATTTCACACAGATCACAGTCCTCCTAGAAAGAGCACATTCACAGATGATTTGCACAAACTGGTTGATGATTGGACGAAGGAGACGGTGGGCCCTGCCCCACCCAAGCCCTCGCTCAATCAGATCAAGCAGATTCAGCAGGTGCAAGAGTTGGGAGGCTGGAACCAGCCAGCTGAGGTAGAACTACACACTGTATAGTACATATCCTATTTTTCATACAATATGACATTTTCATACAACATACAAATAATAGATTTAATATATGGTCAAAGGTTTTGTGATTGTTTTATCATAAATGTTGTGGGTACGGTTGTGCTCTCATATTGCCTTACTACTCCTAACTATATTCCATGCAGGTGGCTCCACCTGGTTGGTTTCCAGTGGCACCACTGAATCCCCAGGCATCCCCAACCCCTGCCAGCCTGCCTGTGGCAGCCCCTTCTCATTACACAGGAGGAGGGAGTCTGGCCACCCTGCGCTCTCCGGGACCACCACCACAAACGCACATAGGTCAAGTCCCACAGCTGCAGCAAAGTTTACACCTCCATCAGTCTCTCCCACTCCAGCAGATGTCCTATCAGCAGTCCCCACTCCGCCAGCAGATACCACAGCCCCGGATGCAAACTCCCTTACTGTCTCAGTCGCAGCCCATGCAACCACAGACACAACCCATCACGCAGCTGCCCCACTCACCACCTCAGAGCCAACCTCTGTTGCCTTCCCAAATGCCCACATCTCCAATGCCCCTGGCCGGGTCTCTGCTGCCTGGCACTGGCACCACGGCACCCACAGATAGTGGTGCTACCACTGGGGGGACATTTTGCTCTTGTTCCTCATCCTCTTCCTCCTGCTCCTCCTCCTGCTCTACTGCTGCTCTGCCTTCCAGTGCCAAACTTCACCCAACACCCCCCACCTCCACTCTTCCTCTGGAACATCAATGAACTCAAGACAAAGAGTGAGGTAGATGCGAAGGAGCGAGGGATGGGAAGACTCGTTGGAGCAAGATGTAAAGCAAATCCATACGGAATATTGGTTGTGTATGTAAGAGACAGGTGTGACCACAATGAGCATATGGATTCCAGTGTGTTTCTGAATAAGATGGGGAGTGAATGTGAGAGATGGTAGATTCTAGTATGTACAGACAGGGGGCAATATGGAACATGGGCTGGGGGTTATGAATAATGGTACGTTTGGGTGTTGAGTTGTATAAATTATGTAATGTGTGAGTGCGTGCATTTATGAGTGTGAGTGTGTGCTTGTGCTTTCATGTATTGTCCAAGTACATATCCCTTATGTGTTTTGAAACAAATTAATGGTCATGTTTTTGTTTTCAATCCAACTCAGTTGGACCTGAACTCTTCCTAAGCAGAGACACACAACATTTTTTGACAACATTTTTGTTTCATTTGTCAATGCTTACAGTGAAAGGACTATCAATTTTTAAAGTGCAATTAATAACTGTCATCTAAATTGATCATCATGTGTTATAGTGATTTGTCTGTAAGGCATAAACAAAATATTTTTGTAGAAGCACGTTGACAAAACCCAGATACACAGAATTAGCTGACCTTTAAAACTATAGGCCTATAGCACAAAGTGTTTCAATCGGCAGTGAACTGTAACACAATTAAAACAACAGCATGTTCCACAGTAGAGCATGGTAAAGTTATCTGGCTACCATAACTACCACAATGCCACCAAGCACACTGTTATGCAGTGTAGTGCACGGGTACAGCATGTATTTAGTTTGTATTATTTCACGTTAAGTAGTAGTGGTAAGATAGACACATTTGAATTAACACGAGTCACATAATATCAATTATGATTAATACATTTTCGGAATATGCTGGTAAATTGAAATATGTCATCTATGTTCAGTGGACTCTTGTATTGAGCTTAACTGAATATTCACTCAACCCAAGACTGCATGACCCTATGGCTACCTTGACCTGCCTGAACTTAGTGCAATCTACTTACACTTATATTTATTAATCTCACATCTGCTTTGTGCAGCCAACTGAGGTAATTCATCAGTCATAAGTAAATTGGTTTTCAGTATGATAGGCTTTTACAGTAGACATTTTTGCTTTCAATTTCAGCACTACATATCAAGGTGTCATACTGAGGAGGAAGATGAAAAAGAAAAACTGCCAAGTTATTATGGAATGGGGAGACCATACGGGTTATTCCCATATTGCCTTTTAGAATTACTGCATTTTTTGTGAGAGAGTATTTTTTTTCTGTGTGACAAAGCTTTGTGATACTGCTGCACTGCATCATAAATTGCATCCCTGTTGCTTTCATTCAAAGCGGCCTCTCACATGAAATGTCACTGTACCCAGTTAAACATGTTTACTCTGAGCCCATGTCTTGGGCTTGTCTCCTCAAGAAACAAAAGATAACAAGTGAGTGCGTAGATCTGTAAAGGTCATACGTTTGTCATCAGACACTATTGTGAGATCCTCACTTGACTATTTGTCAAGTTTGTTTGACATTATACCGATTCTTCATTTCAATTGATAATTTCTTTGATCATAGGCAAACAGCCTATGATCAAAGACAAAATAGTGAATAGGGTGAATGATTATTTTATAAGCTCAACTGTGGACCGTAAATGTACTTTATGCACACTGCAAAAGGTTTACTTAATCCAAAAATTTTCCATTCATTCTAAATTCACTTCAATGATAGATGCAGGGATAGACATAGTAATACATCTACAGATGTTTTATTGGGTTATCAGTGCACTTAGCCATACACACATTTGACCATTAATGGTCAGGCATTGATACATTTTTGGAACCTTACTTGGTAGTCTGAAGTCAAAGCAGCATTTCTGTTTTATTGAAATTAATGATTGAGAGATTTTGTGCCACAGCAAAGAGGACATTTTACAGGTTGTGAAAAACTGCTAAGTGTGAGTCAAAGACACTTAAAATATGAAAGGTTAAGGAGGAACAGTTTGTGCTAAAGGGTATGGTTGTTCAGAAGTAAAACTTTGCAATTGCATAATCTAGAATTTAACATAATGGATTTCAGTATTTATGTTGTTTTTTAAGACAACCCACATTTTCACAGAGATGTAGTTCATTATTAGTGAAGGCGAGTTACTGTGCTGTCATGTCCAATACTAACATGTTGACCACATGCCACTGCTTAATGATCATGATTCATGATAGGAAATGTGGAGCTGGCCCAGTCCTTGAAGTGTTACCAAAATGTTATCTAAAAGAAAAAAGATTATTTTTGTATTTTGAAATGGGGGTTGTACAAATTGTAAAATTGTGTTCTCATCATTATAAATCGGAGGTTATTTTAAACTAGGAAACACTGGCTCTCATCCCTGTTTACATGGGACTCCCCTGCTTTTGGCCTGTCTGATACATTTTGGTCTGTTGAGAAATGTTAGAAAAAATGCAACTACAATTTGGGGAGTCCCAAAATGGCATGACTGAGAACCAATGATAAAAGGATATTTGAAAAGAGAAACCTAGAAATTGAAAAGTATGTTGCTGGTGATTTAGCCTCTGTAAATTGTAACTAATTCAACTGTTGATTTTATTTATGTTTTGTTACTAATCGAAATAAATGATGGAGTTAAACATCAAACTAATGATATTGTGTGTTTTATTACATGCCGTAATTTAGCTTGGCAGCCCCGTTGGTTGTCACATTTACTACATACCTGTATCTGAAAAGAAAGACGTTTGTGCAACTTTTCTTGCCCGTTTAACGTTCTGCCACGTTTTGTCCTTCTGAATGCAGCTCTATATAACACTAGCCACAACTTTATTGTCCCTTCAACAGCAGACAGCGACGAACAACCGTCCGGCGCTGCTGCCTTTAAAATGGCGTTGATGCATTTACGTACTCGGTTATTTGTATTTATTGTGCTCATTTAGGTGCTTTTGGTTATTTTTTCCTGTCCAGTGCCAACTTCTGGACGTGGCCTATATAATTGGACATTGCAGAGTTGTTAAACAAAAATGTGGTAACGCTGTTTGTTAGTAATTGACGCTGCATGATAAGGCCGCAGCCGCCCCCGAGCTTTAGTGGGGATTTGAACAGCCTTTGAGTGCTTGGCCCTGCCGCAGCCACATCTCGGTAAGTTGCTAACAACAGATTTAGCTAGTCAGCTTGTTAGAACAATGCTTCTGGATTTTAGTTTACATTTGCAGATGCGGGTGGTGTTTCCCATACGTCTTAAAGTAATTCAATAGTATATCAGGGTTTATGGTGTATACATAACCTGTTAGTAAACGTTATTTAGGCAACATAGCTGCCTAACATAGCTAGCTTGCTTGCTAAAACACGTTAGCGCTTATAGCAACAACATCCAGGCACGGGGGATAGCGTGTTTACAAACAGCGAGCTACTAGCTAGCTAATTGGCTAACGTTAAGAATAGGTAACAGAATATAAATATTTTTTTAAATATAGCTGTTGTCTCTCCAGCTTGCATTTGACGAATGGGGAAATGCTTGTTAAAAGTTATGTTGACATGAAGTTTTCTAAAGGTTATCCAGCTAGAGTTAACTTGAGCTTGCACTTTAGGTGACAGGAGTATGACAGGAGCAGGTTTTACTCATTTTCTGTTAGTAAAGTTTTTCTTAGTGTCCACGTTATTTGCTAATAAGGTGACGAGTAGAAACGGAGGTATTATCGTGTCTTATAACTGTCATTAAATTTGTGTCCTGCTCCTATATTTCAACAGATTTCCTGGTGAATGCTGTTTGCCATGTGTGTCAGGAACAGGCATCTGGCAGTGACGTGTCAGACTGACAGCTCAGTGCATCAGTAACATTACCCTTAATATAAACCTTTATTTAAGCTCTTTTAAAATTCGTTGAAATTGCCCCTCCCTTCTGAATTTGATTCTGACTTCTCTAAGTTATTTGATATATCGGACAGTGGGAAGCTAGTTCCCATAGACGCACTGAGTATGGCATCAGTACCAGTGTACTGCTTGTGTCGCCTACCATACGATGTGACACGCTTCATGATTGAGTGTGACATTTGTCAAGACTGGTTCCATGGAAGGTGAGTCATTTTAAAATGTACAATATTTAACATGAATTGCTTACTGTGTGTAATATGATCCAAATTATCTATTGTGTGATTCACAATCTGGTCACATTTGGTGTGTTTGTTACAAGGTTCCTGTGGTTATAAATGACAAAGGACTCAACCCATCAGTGTTTAATGTTTAGTTTTGTGATACACTACGTGTTTTCCTAATGTCCGATGTGGTCACCAACTATCACCAAAACACAGAGCTAATTCAACATGAATCTGTTCTGCACACCCATATCTGATATATTAACAATGTTTTCTGTGTAGTTGTGTTGGAGTGGAGGAGGACAAAGCAGCAGAAATTGACCTGTATCACTGCCCCAACTGTCAGGTCACCCACGGGCCGTCTGTCAGTAAGTTACTGTTCCTTTGGGTTATCTTCATACCTTTCTGAATTTGATATTTCCTTCACGGTTTATGTTTATCACCAACCAGATGTAGTTGCATAAATGCTGGTTCCCTCAGTGTTTGGATCACCTCTCTGTCTTTCTTTCACACAGTTCTGCAGTTGTTGATCTTTGTTTTCCTTCTGTCCTTTTCTCAGTGCGTAAGCGCCGTGGGGGGAATAAGCAGACAGATGGACCTCCTGCTGGAGTAAGAGATCCTAGTCGGCCTGTCAAAACAGGCAGCCCACAGTTTGTTAGGGAGCTACGGAGCCGCACCTTCCCAAGGTAAGTCTCTACTCCACTGCCCTACAAAGGCAAACAGCAGTCACTACTTAAATGTGTTTTAAAGGTCATGAGTATGGTTTAGTGTTCATATCAAGAACAATTTAAGCCATGAATGCCATTAAATGATATACAGTCCACTTCTGTGCCACCAATAATTTTATCAGGACATAAGATAAAGGCTGAAGTCATTTTTCTTAGTTTCACTGCTTAGGCAGTACTACTCTTTGGCTTTGTATGGGAGCCCAGTCATCATGCAAATTACTGTGAAGCGTCTACGTATTTTAAGAAGTCCAAAAGTGTTTCTGTGATCACAATCAAACCTTCTGTTCGTGTCTGTGTGCGTTTCTGTGACAGTGCGGATGAAGTGCTACTGAAGCCATCGGGGGCCCAGCTGACAGTGGAGTTTCTTGAGGAGCGTTCGTTCAGTGTTCCTGTAATGGTGCTGAGGCGGGATGGCCTAGGCATGAACCTTCCCCCGGCGTCATTCAGCGTCAGCGACATAGAGCACCACATCGGTAAACTTTTGCCAGTTTTAGGGCTAGTTTTCCAGGCATTGATCTATTCTGTTCTTAAAGATTTACGGGGCTAATGTGTATTCAGGAAATTAGAATTTGTCAAGTAATTTTTTTTGTCAGGCACTGTCATGGAAGCATTTCTCAAACATTGATTCTGTGCTAATTGTAGGTGCAGACAAAGAAATTGATGTGATTGACGTATCTCGCCAATGTGACCTGAAGATGCGATTGGGAGACTTTGTGGAGTACTACAACAGCCCCAACAGAGACAGAGTGCTCAATGTAATCAGCCTGGAGTTCTCTGAGACCAGGTACACAGAAAGATATGTACCTCATTGGACATTCAATTTATAGTGTATTCGCTGTATTGATGCAGTATCTTGTTACTTGAGTTCATTATCAGTCTAGCAAATTCAAGTAATCAAATGAGTTCAATATCAGTCTAGCAAATTCAAGTACGGTAATCAAAAATCTGGTGTGGAAAAATTAGAAGTTCATGCTATGTTTTATATGAGATGTTTTGTAAACTGAATGGTTGACCGTTTTAGGCTCTCAAACCTGGTGGAAACTCCAAAGATAGTGAGGAAACTGTCATGGGTGGAAAACCTCTGGCCTGAGGAGTCTGTGTTTGAACGGCCCAACGTGCAGAAGTACTGCCTGATGGGAGTGAAAGATAGCTACACAGACTTCCACATTGACTTTGGAGGCACATCAGTATGGTACCATGTCCTAAGGGTGAGAGGAAAAATACTTTCAGATGTAACGTTACACTGACAGCAAAACAGAAAACCTGTAAAATTGGAGCTCTTGCATAGATTCATAGATCACACTGAGTTAATAATTTGAATACACGTTGGCTATTGATTTGACTATTTTAATAAATTGTCATCATTTCAAGAATGTATTTGTGTATTCAGGGCGAGAAGATCTTCTACCTGATTTCTCCCACCCCTGCCAACCTGGCCCTGTTTGAGCGCTGGAGCTCCTCATCCAACCAGAATGAGATGTTCTTTGGAGACCAAGTTGATATGTGTTACAAGTGTTCTGTCAAACAAGGAAACACCCTGTTCATCCCAACAGGTAAGCTGTAATGTGTTTGTTTAGTTCGGTAGTTGGGGGGCAAAAGTGGTTTTAGCACATAGCTGTAGTTGTAGTAGTCATACAAGTCCTAGTCAAACACGGTTTACATTATTTCCACGTCTATGTCTTCCAGGGTGGATTCATGCTGTGCTGACTCCAGTGGACTGCCTGGCTTTTGGAGGGAACTTCCTACACAGTCTCAACATTGACATGCAGCTGCGGTTAGTTGCCTCAGGCCCCTTTCATACCAATCACATGTACTCTCAGTATTTAGGAGATCATCTTCAGCCACATCTCTACAGAGATTGTCCTCCAGTTGGTGGTGATAACCATTGATCTTTAGCTTGCCCTGTGCTGTACTATCATTTCCTTCAGGGCGTATGAAATAGAGAAGAGGTTAAGTACAGCGGACCTGTTCAGATTCCCCAACTTTGAGACTGTGTGCTGGTATGTTGGAAAGCACCTTCTCGATACATTCAGAGGTAAGGGATTTTAAATGATGGTAATATGAATTGCCTCATATCCGTCTTTTGCCTGTTTTTTTGTGAACTACTTTACTGGCCTATGTATGTCATTATAATGTTACCAATCCTGCACTACTCTGCCTTGCAGGTTTGAGAGAAAACCGCAGACACCCTGCCACTTACCTGGTTCATGGAGCTAAGGCCCTGAACAATGCCTTCCGCATCTGGACCCGAAAAGAGGTCAGGCTTTAACCCATTGGGGTGACTCTAATTAATTTCTTTCCTTCTATCTTTTTCTCTCTTTTTCTCTCTTCACCTCCTTGTATGTCCTTCTTTCCTTACTTTTCTCTTTCTTTCCTTTTTTTCCTTCTCTCCCTTCCACCCTCCAAACCCAATTTTGACACTGGCATGCTGTAATATTTTTGGTGCTACACAGGAGAAAAATCTACCTCCAACAACAGGAGCAGACTGCAAAAAATTGTCTAGAAGTACACACTTTCTCCATTGAAAGTAATGGTTATTTATCTAGTGAATGGCCAAGGAGGCCAATCAACAAGAAAATGCAGCATTATATCCTGTGTTTATTTTGTACGCTGTAATATTCTGTCAGAATTATAATGTCGTCACAGGGCCTAAAATTCACTTTGCAAACTAGGGGGGAATTCCCCCCTTATGTTCTTCAGATAGGGGGGATTTATAGATTTTGGGGGGGATCTATAGACTTTGGGGCGAGACACTAACCCGAGTTTAACTACGTGTCTTACATTGTCCTATTCTTCCCAGGCACCGTGGCAGTACACAAATTCCCAGTAAAAGTGCAAATACTCAACTAAAAATAGACTCCGGTAGAAGTAGGGTTTCAAATCCTTTACTCAACTCGTATTATAAAAGTACATAGTTACAGAATTAAGCAGCTGAATTCACTATGT
>OMLI01012302.1:0-14996 GCA_900302605.1 Rondeletia loricata
GCCCTCAACAACTTGGCCCCCCCCACCTCTCTGCCCTCCTCCACCGCCACACCCCTACCCGTCGCCTCAGGTCTGCTGACGCCAACCTACTACAACCCATCAGGACTAAGCTCCGGACCTGGGGCGACAGGGCCTTTGCTGCAGCCGCCCCAGCCACATCCGCAATGCCAACTTTTGACCTATAATTAGTTTTAGTTTTATTATATATTATAAAATGTTGTTGTTGTTGTTGTTTTGATCTTTTCCCCCCTATATTGTAAAGCGACTTTGAGCACTGGGAAATGCGCTATATAAATGTTATGTATTATTATTATTATTATTATTATTATTATTATTCTGTCCGTGGTCCCCAACATTTTTTTACTCACATTTTACACTGTTGAGTTGCACCCTTTTTTGCACAATCCATGTCTTAATCGTCTCAAGGCGTAAAATCTGTCACGGATTGCCCTCCTCCCTTTTATTCACCTGGTCTTTCTATTTCTATTTCAGGTATTCCTAGCATTTTGAACCCTCTATGTAAGTTCAACACATTGTCAAAAAGTGCATGAAACAAATTGAGGCACTGAATCAATAAAATAGGCTTAAATATTCATGAGCCAAGTCCAAGGCAGACACAAAGAGATCTTGTGATTTCTCTTCAATAGTAACAATATTCTCTGAGAAATTTTATTTTTGCTGCAATACAAAACAAGAGGACTCATAGACCACACAGGGAGTGTACACAATCCACATTCATAAGCTATAATTCAAAACAATCACCCTCAATTTGAATCTGTACTGCATGTGCAACATTTGGTTTGGGATCAGTGTTAATAGGCAAATAGTTATATGATTTCAAAGAGGTTTTGCAATGGCTCATATTATGAATGAATGCTTCTGGCAGAATGATCTAGGATGTCCTTATTTGTGGATGTATTAAATATGGCTGTTCTCTGGCATTGCTGCTTTCCAGCTATGGGGAACTAAACAGACTCTGTGCCTGTCTATTAGCTGTGCAAAACATACTTTTCCATGCTGCTGTCTGTACTGAATTAATGTGTTGTGTGAAGCATACAATTCAGTGGTATTTGACTCACATGATGGCCAGCAGAGCAAGAGGCACTTGAGCTGCCTAATGTCCCACCATAATCACCATGATATATTAAACACAACCAGTTATGCTAATGCATTAATTAAGCTAATTCATGTATTAATTAGATAATCTTTCTATGTCAACATACAACACATGGGCGGTATTAATACTGTATGAACTATATAAAGCATTAAGGAGTTATAATAGTTTCAAGAGAATACATTTCCCCTCATTAATATGCAAATGTATACAGCAAGGTGCTCTAAAACCTTATCAGATCATCTCCTCTATAGGGGGAACCTGGGGTGTAAGTATCATGTGTTGTGACGCCACTATGATGACATAATGTCATCACCTGTTTGTCACGTGAAAAGGTTAGCTAACGGTTAAGTTTGGCCAAGTAAAACAACATTGGTTATGGTTGGTTAAGGTTTTGGTCATGGTTAAATAAGAAACACTTAGGCTAAAACCTTTAACTTTACTCACAGTAGAAAAGTTCTTGGCATGAGTTGGGAACTGAACCTGGGTCGCCGGAGTTGAGGGCAAATACCGCCCATCCACCCGACCTCCACACCTTCACTTTCCACCGCACGTTTGGGGCCCATATGTGCCACCATTTAATGATTGGTATGGGCCCATACGGGCCCTAAAAGGACTTGTTTGCTGGGAGGCTAGTACTCGCTCCTGGACTCTGTCATGTTGCACTCTACATCTTTAATGCTGGAGACTAAAAGATACATGACAGGATAAATATGCAAGTACAACTGCAAAAAAATATCCAATATTTACTTATAAGCAGGCCTCAGTAATCCTGACTGTTGGTGTGTTTGATTGATTGAGTGACTTTATTCATGGATATGGAGAGACAAAGAAATATCCTCGGGATGACATGTAAAAGTGTAAACACTTATTTCCAACATGGTCCCTGATAGTGCTGAAACGATTAGTCGATTAATCGATTAGTCGATCGACAGAAAATTAATCGATTCGAATTTTGATAATCGATCAATTGTTTTAGTCATTTATCAAGTAAAAATAACAAACATTTGGTGATTACGGCTTCATAAATGGTGAGATTTGCTTGCTTTTCACCGTTTCATATAATTATAAAATGAATACTTTGTTTTTTTCTTGGCTGCTGGTCAGACTAAGTAAGCTATTTTAAGACTCACTTTGGGCTCTGGTAACTTGTGATGGGCATTTGTCATTATTTGAGAAATTTTATAGACTAAATGATTAATCGATTAATCGAAAAAATTATCGATAGATTAATCGATAATGAAATAATCGTTAGTTGCAGCCCTAGTCCCTGATGTCATAGAAACAGTACAGACAGTAACACAACATAAAATCATCTAAAAACCTGTAGCAAAAACCCCAAGACAATCTTGGATCAATTAAAACACCAATAAAAATGGCACTTCAATCTCTGTCCTAATATCGTTCCATTTTTAGTCACAATCAACTATATCCTAAACGGTATTTACACAAATATTTAAACACAGTGATGAAAAAAAAGAAGAAAACACAATGCTCACAGGACCTGTCTGTCCTTAACTATCTGGTCATCTTACCCCTCTGGATTCGGACAGTTTGATGTGAAGTGGAAGACTGTTCCATATTAAGGTCCCTGTATTAAAAAAGTTGTTCCGAGCTACGCTGTTTACGCGTGGCACCTGTTAGAGGATGAGACAAGAAATTAGAGAAGGCGAAAAGGGTTGAGAGGATAAAGTGCCTCCTGCAAAGGGGAATATTTCTAATGTATGCAATAAATTAGGCGTACTTCACCTGGAAATGGAGCAGTACCAAATACAGTTACAAAAGCAGTTTACGAAATAATACTGTACATTATCATCATCGATGCCTGTGGTTAGCAACGGCATGGCGGTATGGTTGTGAATACAGCAAGCTCCAATACAGGGCTCTCAGGTGGCGGCCATATTGAAAGTCCAGCTCCTGGGCAACCGTGGCTGAGAACAGCTGATTGTGTTGCTAAACGTTCAACTTGGCTGTCTCAACATTGAATCGACATGGATCATTTCTGTGACTGGGAACTGACCATTTCATCACTGATACATCTGATTAATTTTGGTTTTAGATAATATCGCTAACCATAGTATCTGGTCAGATAACCATCACTGTCTTATTGTAAACACATCTGATATTCACACTAGCTAACGTGTCTAGTGGAAGCTAGCATTAGTGGCTAGTAGTTGCATGTTAACATTAACATTGGTTGCTTTGCAAAAAAAAAAAAAAAAAACAAGTTTGTTCAGGTTTCTGAGCTCTTCTCAAGGTACAATTCTAGAAGAGAAGAAGGCTACAGACAAGACAGTTTACTGTGTCACAGAACCTACATTTTTCTGTTGTCTGCATTGCTAGCTTCATCAGTACTGAAGAGGCCCTAAGAATGCATACCAGTAGACACACACACACACACACTCACAGTTAGCTAGTAAATTACCGCTCTCAGCAGGCCAAGCAGCCAAAGTGCAGATGTAGCCCTAATTATAGAGAATACTCCTGAAAGAAAATCCTCGTTGGTCTTGGAGAGCCTTCAGTCCCAGAAGAGGTTCCTACTCATCAGCCTGTAAATCACCACACCGTTGGCTCTACCATAACTTCATCTCCCCAGGTCTGGCCTCACACTCTCTGAATCACTGTTAACCCTCAGGATTTGAGCTGCGGGGAGGCCAGGTATATTTGCTTATCTTGCACTGTTGGATATATTGGAATCTGTACAGTATTTTGGTGAATATTGGGCCTTTGAAATGTAGAACTGTAAAAACTTCCAGTCCCACACCAACCATGAGGCTGTTCGTGCCGACAGTTAGATGCAGACTGTGGAATTTTTCTAACCACTTTCGCTTAGAGTGAAACATGTGGCTACAGTGCCCTTGTTCAGAGTATTGTTTGAAGTCTATTCAAAATTTAGAGCTGACAAAGAAGATTACTTACTACATTAAGAAACGGTAATCAGAGGCATTCCTTTTTTTGTTTTCATTTATTGAAACGGAGGCCCTGTGTCAACTTTGTTCTTTGTATCAGTCCCAGGAAACCAGCCATGATATGCACACTCTAGAGGTGGGTCCCAAAACTTTATACTGCCGCTCCTCCCCTCCCTAACTACCACCCATGGAGGACGATGGAAGAAAAGAAAAGGGGGAAAGGATGGGAAAGTTGGTACAGATTAGTACAGCATGGTTATAGAGCTGCACATGGCTGCATATTCCATTATAAGCTGTATGTTATAGATTTCAATATTCAAGTTCATCCTCACTGTTGTGTTTTCCCCCTCATTGTTGGACCAATCATCTCACATCTGGCATTGGACTGGGCTGTGCTGGGCTCATGTCAAGCATTCTTTTTTGCCTTTATTTATCCCTCAAAGGTCTGCTGTGTATTCTTGCTCTTTTCACATTCATACAGTTAAACACATTCACACTGGGAGCTTCCCAGTACACCCACAGTCTTCTACTGTTGGGAACTGAGCAGCTCCACTGGAGCAGTTGGGGGCAAGGCCTGATTACCGACCGGGGCATGTGCCCTGGGGCCCTGGTCTCAGTACAACATCCATGTTCAATACATTTTGCAACATATCACTAATTCAATTGAAATGTGCCCAGACGGGACCCAGACAGACCCCATGGGTCCCAATTTCAAATGACTATGGGGGCATTGGATTCTATATTTTTGTGGCATAGATTGCACAGCTTATTTGTATGCAATAAATTGAGCTTATTAGTCATCCTCTCCTTGTGATCGCTTTGTTTTAAGTCTTGAACACAGAGCGAACAAAAATGTTAACGCCTGCTGCGCCAATATGCCATCCTGCCTGCCGCATCCGTTTAAGGTTTTGTTTGGCTCATACCACCAGGCCTGAAAAGAAATTCTAGGGGAAACACTGATCTTATTGTTACTTCTGGGGGTTGGGGGCCCATGTGTGCACGCTTGCCCAGGGGCCCCTAGTAGTATAATCCGGGCCTGGTTGGGGGTTAAGTGCCTTGCTCCACAGTGCCTCAGCAGTAGTTATTGAGAGAGGGGAGAGGGTTACTCATTCAGGTTTACCCAGCTAGTCCATGGATTCTAACCGGCGACCTTCCAGTCACAAGCCCGCTTCTCTAACCTTTAGTTTACCACCAAAAGTGATTTGTAGATGAATGGGACACACTCAAAGATCAAAGTCTCTGTTTATTTGCCCGGCTACATTTACATCTGCACAATAATGTGAATATTGCCAATACTCCAATTGTAGCTCCAATACTCGCATTGTGGCTATCAAGGTGAGGCTAGCGGCCATAGAGCAGGGAAGTCATAGCAACAACAACAATGGAGGAAAGCTAGAAGAACAGAAAGAACAGCGAAGCTAAACATTCAAAAACATGGTGAACATCAGCGTTGCTTGCAGATTGGCTGTTTGCGGTCTGCTTCTCAACGCCTGTGGAGGCTTTACAGACGCCGGTTACCTCAGCCTCAGGCTAGATGACAGCTCATCAAGATGAGTGACAAGTGTTGGGGCGGGAACTTGACCAACTGAGGTGGAGGAGGGCGGGACTAACAATACACTTCCTGTCTCAAGGAGAAAAGTTGCTTTAAGACAACAGTGCGATGTGTTTCCATGACTCGATAAAGTGACACCTCCCCAAATAATCTGGTTTACATGTGATATGTGGATATTGCGAGTATTCAAATGGAAATTACAAAAAAGTGACAGAGATACATCACCAACTACACGTGCACAACTTGATGTCAAGAAATGCAATTAAGGTGTAAAGGCTACATGTTCTAACTGGTCTCAGTAAAATCAGAGTACCCCACATTTACTGCGATTACACAACTAAGAGCATCACACTAACATAATCAGAGTATGGTGTTTACATAGGTCCTGCCTTAGTGGCATTATTGCTTAATTGCATTACAATCAAATTTTTTGTGTTCATGTAAAGGTGGTCAGTCACTCACAGCCACAAACATACTGAGTCTACAGCTCAACTCCCCAGCAGCAGTCTGAACTAGAAGCTCAAACCTCCACCAAAGCTGAACAATTCTCCAACTAACTTGCAAAGCTGCAGCCTCCATAACGGTTTATGTTTGTTTATTGTTTGTCTTCCGGGTTTGATTTTCCAACAAAATAGCACGTGAATGCAATGCTGCAGCCGACTTGCAAGTCCCGGATGGCCTACCTTCCTCCATCACATGAACGCATCAAAATTATGGCTGAAAAAATAAAATCATCTAATGGCGGAAATCCCAGATTCGGATCATTACCAAAATCTAATCAACTCATCCCTGGGCCAAGGGCTATCTGTCCACCAAATTCCAGCCAAATCCATTTGTAACCTTTTGAGATATCTTGCTAATAAACAGACAGGGGTGAAAACATAACCTCCTTCCAACTTCGTTGACGGAGGTAATAATAACATCTGATTCATACCTTCATCAACACCAGATGCCTTAAAAGTTCATTTTTCTCTCATCAAAGCAAAGCACACAGACACACCCCGAATCACTGAGAGAGAACTGCCAGAGAAAAAGAGATGGTAATTGCTCAGCTGTCAGGTAAACCACTTTGATCTGCACAAGAGTATTTGGTTAGTCTAATGATTGGCATTGTTCAGTGTTGTGCCGGCTAGCAACACATAATGAAACGGGATATATATCCTCCAGGCTGAAAGTAGTATTTATACTATTTATAACAATTAAAGTTGGAGATCCCAATTAGCCTGTAGCTTGTGGGAGTATCATTTAAGGTTGTTATGTTTTATGGCTTACCAGTGGGCAGAGATTTGATGTAATGGATATGTTTATGGTTCCTTTGTGCTGCACAACAGGAAGGGTGCTCTCCATGATGTCATACTGTAGGTCATATCACAGGTAGCTAACCGCACAGCTAGGCCACCTTGGCCAATACTTTGGTATTCCATAACAGGGCTTCTCAAACACTGTCATGTCATTTTATCCCATTGAACCATATTCAAGATTTTTGTTGTTGTTGATTTAGTATTGATTTGTAGAACTGTCTACTGTATGTGGAGAGATAACAGTGGTGGGAGTGAAATCTCTGATCTCTGAATTTATACATTCTCTAATTGGGATCATTTATAGTGAATTTAATTTGATCAAAATTAAACTATTCCTCATTTTGCTGGGGACCCCTGGAACCTCCTCAAGGTACACCATTTGAAAAACTTTTTATAACTGTATGCTTAAAGGGCTAACCCTATTGTAGTGATACATATATGATCAAAGATGATTAATGAAGACATTGTTACATTTTTGTGGTTAAATTTAAAGTTATTTCATTTTAAAAATCCATACTTTTTAACAGGCAGTTTTCGACTAACTTCAATAAACGCATCACAACTGGACTTGGTCCTGATTGGCTCCCTCACTAAAAGAATCAGGCCAGTTTGCAGCATTTGAACTGGAAATCCTCCACTCAGCAGGTTTACCTAATTTCAATTAGAGGAGCGGTGTTGTCGGCTAATCAGGGTCCAGTATTGTGACTGTCCTGCCTGTGAGGACTTATGTCATGTCGGATTTACCGTAAATAGGATCTGCCGACTGGGAAAAACTGTTCACGTCAACCTCCTAGTGCTAATTACAAGTAGGACGTGGACATTTTTGTAGGCTCTGATATCTCCCACTTGGTCACGAATTGCAGAAGAGTATCAACGCAGGCAGCAAACATGGCAGCGAATCCACTGATGTTGGCAGTCCAAGGCAATAAACATCAAAATCGTCAGTTATATTCGCACTAATAGAATCAACTGTACTTACTGCAAGCGAGCAATATCTGCTGCAGTTCGTTTATGGTTGATTTTAAATTAGCAACAAGATGTTATCCTGTTCTGCTTCTTACGATGACATGAACTCAGCATTAATCTTCACATTCATTCAATAAATACCCTTTTAACTAAACTACATTGATTTGCAAAACATAAAGAACATTATTCTTATCCTAAGCCACAGTACAGTACATTTCTGAATAATATGGGACCTTTAAGAGGCCATGCAGAGGCATTAGGTAAGTGCTAAGAGGAGCAATCTGCTGTTTCTCTTGGATGGCAGCACCCAGAGGCCCGCTGGAGATCTGTGTTGTGTGGGTGGCTTCCTCAGACAGGCTCTCTTGCAGTCTTACCCAGTGCCAGAAAGGCCATGCCAGCCTCTATGCGAGCCAATTACACTTCTCTGTTTTACTTGTGTGAATACATGGTAATTGGCAATTAATAATAATAATAATGGATTGGATTTATATCGCGCCTTTCCATCACAGTGTGATGCTCAAGGCGCTTACAGAAACCATTATTCATTCATACACATTCACACCGGTGGTGGTAAGCTGTGGCCACAGCTGCCCTGTTAGCCAATGAAATGAACTTAGGTGAGATTAATTGCTAGAATGCAAATCATGTAATCATGGGACCTTTGTCCTGTGTCATCCCCCTCTCTGTCACCTATCTTTACTGTATCCCTCTACTGTGAATTATGTACAAAATATTGGTGTGGTATACGCACATTTGGCTCCAACCACCACTGATCTAAATAACATAACCATAGACTGCATTTTTGGTGTAACGCATTTTGTTGACCTTTCAGAAACAGCAGTCATAGTATAGGGTTGGCAAGTAAGTACAGGGTCATCTTACAGCCCTACACATTCTACTTCTTCCCACATTCCCTGGATGGGAGGTCAGGGATAGAGGTTGTTAACAAATTTACTGCTATGTGTCACCCATCTGGTGCGCTGTCGTCTGGTGTCACCCATCTGGAGCACCCACAAGGTCACTGCTTCATCCCACACCGACCATGGAGTGGATGCTGCAGTTAGGGCCATGTGATTCATGTCCATACCATCTCTTTTATGTAGTGGAGAGTAGATCCCCTGTCACTAGGGGATGGAAATACTCTGCATCTGACTAGTCTGACTTGGTCATCAACCACGTAGTTCCATTGTTTGTGATTCAGGATTCTTTGCTAACGTCACTTGCAAAGGTTAATCTGTGTCACCTTCTCCCCTTTCATTTGTCCATATGCTCTCCCCTGTATTGGCCTGCCTTTGGAAGATAAGTTTAGCATCTTGCAGCTATTTTAGCCCGCAAAGCGGCTGGATGAGACGTAACCTCATAACTAACTCTGGCACTAAACACTAAACAATCAAAGTTGGAAGAGCTTACCTAAATTTAGCTGTGGCTGGAAAAATACAATACAAGAGGTCTGTGATTTACTGTGTACAGGCGTGTATTTT
This sequence comes from Rondeletia loricata, assembly GCA_900302605.1. Lineage (NCBI taxonomy): Eukaryota > Metazoa > Chordata > Actinopteri > Beryciformes > Rondeletiidae > Rondeletia > Rondeletia loricata. The sequence continues at coordinate 9,324 of OMLI01012302.1, forward strand.
AAAAGGCAATATTGGCAAGACTGGCCTTAAGTGTTTATTTCCTGACATGGGCATTTTATGACCACTGTCATTTTGGTCTGTGGCGGTGTGCCTGTGGTCAGTCACTGTCTTCCTCCACTTATTCTCCATAATTCATAATTTATAGGAATGACAGATGGGGAGGAGAGCTCCCATAAATACTATATTGCTTTTTCTGGCATTTGCTGCCTTACTGTGAATCAAGGGAAGGTAGGGAGCGATTACTTTTTATGCAACAGGAAAGTAAACAAATCAAAAAGTGAGTGAAAATTAATCTTGGACCTTGGCCTGAAGATTTAATAGAACAGCAAAATTGAAAAGCATGAGTGGCCATTTAAAGTCGTTTCCGTTTGGATTCCACCGTTGTGTTGGAGTGAAACAGAGCTCATCATTGTGGAGGTCAATCCAGAGTGAACTTCAATGATTGTTTCAGGACTGAGGGTGTACTGCCCCTGTGGTGTATGTGTGTGTGTGTGTGGGCTTGTATTTGTGTTTGTACATCACACATATCCAGTACATACATTGTGTATCCTTTTGTCCCGAAATTTTGTGAAATGAGCACGGTGTCTTAAAATGCAAATACATGCTCCATGCACGAAAAGTGAAGTCGGTTTCCCCTGCAAGAAAGGATTAGGTGGAGGAGACACGACTAGAAACAGGCAGTAGTTTGACATTGAAGTCGTGCGGTGGAAAGTAAGGGTGTGGAGGTCGGGAGGCGGATGGGCGGATACATTTACCTTCAACTCTGACGACCCGGGTTCAATTCCCGACAACTGACAAGACGTTTTCTACTGGGAGTGAAGTTTTCATTTTCAGAGAGTTTTTCTTATTTAACCTTAATATGACCAAAACATTAACCTAACCTTAACCAAAGTTTTAGCTGCCTAAACTTTTAACCCTAACCGTAACCAAAGTTATTTAAGGAGGAAGAGCGAAATCATAGAAGAAGAAGAAAGAAAAGTCTTGCTCAAAAACAAATAAACTGAAATTACAGTTTGATTCACACTGGATTCGTATTATCAAGGGATTTCTGTCCTCACCAAAATACAGTAGCTAATTTACACTGGAATTTTTACTTTACAAATTAGAGACATGACAGATTTGCGCAAGATTAAAATCACTGATGATCTTTGCAATTATTACAAATCACTGGATGTCCCCAGTTAGTCCTTTGCAAATAGGGCTTTAGACTTTTTACTATAGCATTGCTATATCTCAACTGCTTGGCCAAAGATACACATCTGTTTTCTTCTTATTTTTCTCTGTGTTGCTATACAGATTATAGTCTAAATCCTCTATTGCAAGCACACAAATTGGATAATGATTAATTTGTATATGGCTGTCTAATTGAAAATGGGTTGTTTATTCAACATCCAGCTCTCACGCACAAGGCTACAGTGTGGTCTCCACAGCTAAATGATGTCATGCTGTATAATCATGAATGCCATCATCTGTGGAGTGACACAGAGTCACTATCGGTGGGGTTGCGTGAGATGTCTTTGGTTGCAGAGGCATGTATTCTTCAAAGACCAGACAGATTTAGCATGTCTACAAGCAACAAGCCGTCCTTGAACATCAATCAAAACCACAATAACAAATATAATTTTGATCTGCCATAGACCATGTAAATGGTATGTGTAATTAGTATCATTTCTATATGTTGGTTAGAATGTCAAATTAATTCCAACCCAAGGTAGGCATCAAATTTCTCAATTACAAGCAGTGTTATGCCTTTAAAGCTGAATAGAGGCTCATAAAGACAAGTTACTGTACTGCACATTGAATTTAATTGACATTCCCTTCCCCCACACTGCGCCCATCCAAAAATACCTGGAGACAGGTACGCACCACATAAAAGGCAATCCCCTTTACCAGCAACATTGTAATTAAAGTAGGCCCCAAGGCTTTACTTTCGAAAGCACGCCGGGGTGTGTGCACACACATACACATATATTGAAGCTTGGCAGACATCAACAGCGCAAAATATTTACAAGAGGAAATTGCTGCGACATGAAATGTGAGTGCAAAGGCCCTGTGTGGTCCGAATACATCACACATCCCAGCCAAGACTCATCGACCCCCAGCAACCAATCCCGGGTCAGAATTCCCCTTGTATATTGTAATACATGTTTTGGGTGTCTGTCCATGTACACCAGACTGGGTAGAACTGATCAAATGGTAGGAGAACAGCATGACTTTATTCCACAACAAAAGTTTAGGGAGTGAACTCTTCATGCTGCATGGAGACAGCAAAGGGGCCTTATTCATGACATGTTGCATTTCTGCCTTTCTTGTGCTGTAGGGGGAATCTGGCTGTTGCAACCTCACAGATTGTAAAGCTGCTCCTTTTACATGTGATTTACCTCCACCACTCATCCACATCCACCCGAGCTCCACTAGCACCTTCAGGTGACAAGTGCATGCTCTCATCCATACATGCTCTGCACTTTAAAGGAAAACGTACCCCCTCAGATACTTTTACACTGTTATAAATCATCAATCTGTGATGTTCATTCCAGGAGTTATTTTGTGATGACGTGTTGTAATTTAATTTTATGGTGTACCCACTTTCCCTCAACCTGCCTTGTCTACTTCTACTTCAGTTAGTGATCTGGTTTCCCAGAATGTCTTTTGACAACCCCCAGAGAGGGGGGTTCTCTGTGCTGCATACATTTAGCTGGAGAGAGCAACAGTGATAGTGTAATACGTTTTTCCAGTCAAGAAAAAGTGAGAGTGGAGAGAGAACGATGCGGTGGTGCCGGTTGTTCAAATTACAAACAGACGTCAAAGAGGACGTTGTATTTCACATGCTACCAACGCAAGATCTGCAAAGCTGCTGCATTGCATTCTGGTCTATTGAGGCTACTGTCAGTGGAGAAATTGGTCTCTCCGCCTCTTCTACGATGGATTTCTCCATGTATGATTGTTGAACTTCAGTGCAAACTGGCGGCTCTAGAAAGAAGCCCTCTTGCCCTTTGATTCTGAAGGGCTGACACCAAAACCTGACATTCACCATTGATGTTTTAGATAGCTGAAACATTTTCTGCTGTTAAACTCCATTGTAGCTGTGCCGGAACTATCTTGACGTGACAAGTCAAGTGACATGTCGTCTACGTTTGGCCAGTTATCTGTGGGAATAAGAAAAATACACCACCAAACACCAAAATGGGCCCAGAAATGCAAGGGCTAATAGCTGATAGCTGTTTTTTAACAGTGTTTAAGCATTTTAGAGTGGATTTATTTCCTTTAAATAAAGCTCCAGGACATCAGCACTCTCATATAATACGTAGCCTGGATGATGAATAGCTGCTGCCAGGGGAGGGAGGAAGGGATGGAGGGAGGGATGGAGGAGTCCTGCTTCCTCTGCCTCGTTACAGCTGAGCCTGGCCGGGTGGCTCGTGTTACCTCTCCAGCTCCTGTACCACAGAGGGGGGTCCTGGATATGATGGGGTCGGTCTGTGGACAGGACCGACACTTGGCCTGTCACCACTCTCAGCCTACACCTCGACCCAGCACAGCCAGTATGGAAGCCATTAGTCTGTGCCCCCTTCCTGACCCTCCTGTAATGCTTCTTGACCTGGACTGGGGATGGAGGAGGCGGCAAGGTGGCGAGGTCGGGTATCCAAGTGATTGATGCTCTGCTGGAGGGTTTGTGATACCAAAGCCTATGTCAACAAGGGTTTGACCAGTATGGGTTTTTAAAGGGCGATTCTGATATTTTTTGACAGGAGTTGCCAATATTTTATATTTTGAGCCAATATACAATATCTTAAAAACAGTTTTCATGCCAAAAAATTACAAGTATTCAGTGTTTTCCCCAGAATGTTCTTCTTGTCAGGGTGGAAAAGCCTCTGAAACAGCATTTAGACCAACATGGGACAATAAAACTCTCTAAAACTAAAACGAAAAATTATTTTAGGGTTAGCAGCTCTTTAAGACGGGAAAAAAAAATACAATTTCATGTCAGGTTTTACAGACTGTCTTGATGTAGCGTGGTCTGGGAGGAAGCTCCATCATATCGAAAGTGGATAACACTGGCTGGCCAATATCCGATATTTAATAAAAGATCAATATCATCTCAATATATCAGTCTCAACCTACTTTCTAGGCTGTGAATTTCCCCTTTTGTATTTAGCATGCTTTATAGTTGCTTGGTTTTGTTTTGATGGATGATATCAAAACAAATTGGCTGATATCTGATATTTAGTAATAAAAGGCCAATATCGGCAAACCGATATCAGTCTAACCCTTGTGTCAACCCACAGTTAACCCATGAATAGTGGTCACGTTGACAGCTTTTGCTCTGTGACTGCACCTACCCTCCGGGGTTAGTTTGGTTTTGAGTTGGAGGTTAGATATCCTGTCTTCATACTCACTGCATTTTTGCACTTGTTGCATTAGATTTTTTCGCTGTATTCTACCTCCCAGATTTACAAGCTGCTCCTTAACACCCTGGATACTGAGATCCTGCCATGAGGAGGAGACTCATCCTCATCATGGAGGGCTTCCTGCTTTACACCTACAGACCTTTGATCCATACACTGAACTAATGTCACTTTTTTACTTATGTTACTATACGGTACGGTACTTAATATTTACTGTTTACTCCAAAAATCACCACCTCAATCTCATGTCAGACTACCATCAACTCAATAAAGAGTAAAAATTATAGCCAACTGTAAAAACGACAGTCTGGCATACAAGACATCACTTATTATATCATTTGCGAAGTTTGGACCTTGAGTCCTCGAAAAGATTTTCAACATTTCCGGCTGAACAATTAAGTATATTCAATATCCTTAGCCATCGGCCCTGGAAAAAATCCTATCCATCATAGAAGTGGGCTGCTGAATGTTTGTATCACTGAAAGCACATACCTTGGTTTTGATTGAGCATGTCTTAAAATAACTTTATGCTGAGGGAGTTTCAATTAATTTTTCCACACCTCCACTTAACAAAAGTTTCCAAGGAATTATGTAATTGCATCTCACTCAAGTTGGACTCACCTAAGCACACTGCCCTCCAATGGCCACAGGCACAACAGCAGACACTGATTTAGTAAACTCTGCATGTGTGTGTGTGTGTGTGTGTGTGTGTGTGTGTGTGTGTGTGTGTGTGTGTGTGTGTGTGTGTGTGTGTGTGTGTGTGTGTGTGTCTGCTGACTGGGGAGGTCAGAGCCTTATATAAGCCTGGTTTGATTAGCACAGGAAACATGATGCATGCTGCCTCTAAGTGCCGGGCCACAGGTACAGCCTCTGAGTGATTATGTTGCTCTACCTTGTACAAATATTTGGAGGCTGATTATTTTGGAAGTGCATTTTTTTCAACCCCCCAACCCCGACCCCCTCCACCCCCTCGTCAGTTCACCCACCTGAGCCTGGATAAATACAAGCGGTGAATGTGTGAAGGAGCTGTCCGTCTTGCTGTGACAGGGGCGTCGCTGCAGCGCTCCCGGTGGGCCAGGTGGGCTGTTAGGACCACTGAATCCAGCCAGCAGCCGTTTGGCAAGGCGCTGCAGGGCCATGGAAACTTCTGGAACTTGTCTGAGCTGGCAGCGGGGGCCTCCCGTCAGCAGGGCCTCCGCTGGCCATGTCAGTGAGTGTTTCTTTACAGCCATGCTGAGAGCCAGTGCAGGCAGGGGGGCGCCATGTGTGG
>OMLI01012319.1:0-10613 GCA_900302605.1 Rondeletia loricata
CTTCCCTCTTCGGCGCTATCCTACTACGTCATATGGTTTGTTGATCTGATTGGTTGAAGTTAGCCTGCCCAGATGGTTCATCCAATCACCTGCCAAGTAGCTTTTTGAAAGTGCCTGCCCCTTTCAAAGGTTTGCCGAGTGCGTTCCCAGATGGATTTGTGAAAACAAACCATCTGGCAGTGTCAGGTTATCACTTCCCCCTTCCTTCTCTAACCACTGGGCTTCTGCCCTTTACCCGCCATAACCATTTCTGAGATGGATAACTTAATTAAGAAGTGTCTAATAGTCTATGAACAAAAGAGAGGCGCACTGATTGGATTCCATTGTTTGTGTTTACAGTTGGCATATTGTACCTTGGCACCGCTAATTAATCAGACGCCCACGTTTGCTATGTGGTTATGCTTGTGTGTGTGTGTGTGTGTGTGTGTGTGTGTGTGTGTGTGTGTGTGTGTGTGTGCATGCATACGTTTGAAACTGTGCATATTTGTGTGCGTTATTGTGTCCTATGTTGACTGCCATTTGTGGAGCATTTCTGAACGTCTGCGTCTGACACAAAACAAACGGTGCGGTCACGTCCAGCCACTTCAGCCCGGCACAAAGGATGTTTTCCTGACTTTGCCACACAGTGTGCTTCCCATCAACAGATAGCATGGCGTGTTACTTAGAAAAATAGTCCCTGCCTTTGTCACAGTCGCTCAAACTCGAGCCTGTTTGTCTGTCTGCTGTCTTGTTACTGTTATTTCATTTTAGGGAACAATGAAGCAGCAAGATATTTGTTTTGATGGCGTCTTTGTAATGCTAAGTGGAATCGGGGTGGCTGCCTCAGACTGCTGTGGCTTTGAAGTTTGTTTCTCTGCAGCTTTTGTTGGTACCGCTTTCAAGATTCAGTTTCCCTCATACAGATGTTTTCCTCCTTGTTTCCTCTTCTCCTATGTGCAGACTCTGAAGTCATCTACAGGAACAGCGATGGCCATGTCATCAAGTTCAACATCCTCACCAACGAAACTGAGATTGTTCTGACAAACACAACATTTGTAAGTAGATCATTCTCTCTCATATATACATACTGTATACATACTGTATAATGCATAGATGCTTAAACACCAAGAGCCCCAGTGCTGTGTCAAAATCAATACACAGTCCGATCACCCGCCTGTCGATACTGTAATAATTATCATGTGCATTGCATTGCAAATATTGAATGGAGGGGAAAGAGCTATGTATTTATCCCTCCCTCCCTCTCTATCTCTCTCTCTCTCTCTCTCTCTCTGTCTCTCTCCAGATTAATTTCTATGTGGCAAAGTATTCTGTCTCCCCTGACTTAAAATATGTACTCTTCGCCTACGATGTGAAACAGGTGAGTTCCTGAGAAACCCACGCTGCCTGATTGTAATTGCTATGATGGAGGAAAACCTGCACACAAAAACATTTCTTTGCACATTTTATTTATTCCTTTAATTGTTCAGTTATATTTTTTGTAAATTCATTCTACATTTAAAGGGAATAATCTATCCCAGAGTTTCCCTGCCATTCATTTCCATTCATTTCAGTTCGGTATGAAAATCACTTGCTTAAGATCGGTAATCCATCACAGTGAACATCCCGGGTTTGTTACTTCATCGTTGCGTTGGTAATTTAGTTGATTTGAAAAGTCTACACGTCTTCTGGTACGTTCACATGCTGGTGGGAAGCTCTGACATCTGGGACATCAGATAGGAGGTTTGATGTAAAGATGGGATATCACCTTCCATCTCTCCTCTGCACCAACTCTTTTCATTACTCACTCAAATCGTGCATTTTACTTGGTTGTCCCACAGACAAACCCATGTTAACATGTTAAAATTCATCATGAGTGTTGAGTAAACACCCACACCAAGCCTCGTGTGATTAATATTATTGGGGCGCTGATTAAAAATTCCAGTGGCCCTTGTGCGATTGGCAGGTCACATTCATTCACTAATAGAGCAGTGGGCCAAGTTCGTACCATAATTACCAGCTTTCCATCAGAAAAGAGTAGATGCAAAATGAGATATGCAAATTAGACCCTCCACTCTCCGGAAGGGATCAACCACGGGGATTAGTGACAGGGAGATTAATCAGAACTGATTTGCATATTTTGCCTGAGAGGTTAGCCTTACAATTTGGAACAATGCGGCCAGTACTAGCCGCAGGGCGAGTCCGTCTCTGTTGCTTTGAACAGTTTTGGCGTTGGACACATTTCTTCTTTTTTCCGTAAACTTTCATAATGTGAAATGTCAGTGAGAAACTAAAACTATACAGGCCATTACGTTGCAGTCAGTTAAACAGATACACAGAACAAGAGATACTTTGAGGACTAGCTGTGAAATCTAAGTGACCCACCACATTCTCGTACGTATTTATGTATTTATCTTTGTATTTGTTGGCCTGGCATTTATTTCACCTGGCAGCGTGGTGTGAAACAAACAGCCTTGAACTCATCACCCGCAACAAAGTCGTGAAGAGCGATGATGAAGGAGTTCTGCAAGGAAATGAAATTACTTTTCTAATGGGTTCATTCCCAGTGCGCTGAACGGAATAACATATTCACCTCCTACTCTCTGTGCACAGTGTAAGCACTTTGGTGGAGATGAGCGAATGTGACAGATTCAGATTCTTTTTTCCCCATTGTAACCTTTTATTATTCATTTTGGTTCAAACATTACAATCTGTTTTGCAATATTTCCAACCAGTTAGAAAGAAAAAAAACCAAACAGTACATAATGTTCTGCGTTCTTTATTTCAAAATGGCTTATTTTGAACAGTAATAAGCATATTGTTGTGTGTCGTACCTGCTCACAGCTTGAGTAAAGATTCATCCTCTGTGGTAAAAGAATCCTTACCTGACCCACATAGCTGAATATTCCTACAGCTATTGTATAACATAACATTACAATACAGTGTGGAAAATGCTGAATTTGACAAGCACTGAGTGTAAGCAGAGGGAGGGAGAGGAGTGGGAGAGGTACAACCATGGTTGCTGCCTCAGGTAAAAAAGGCATTCCCCCCTTTGGCTCGCTCACACAGCTAATGGAGGATTGTAGAGGCAGAGAATCATCTGGAAGGCACGGACAGACCCTCAGGCCTCAGGCAGCAGTCGACCAGGAGTATAGAAACAGCAGACTTCAGCCAAAGATGAGACAGAGAGACGGACGGAAGATTATCATTCATGGTTCTCACAGTTCTCAGTTTGCACAGTCTGTTGTTCACTAAATCAGAATACAGATATGAATAGGAGCAGTTGATTGGCTCATCTGCTGACACGAGTGAGTAGTGAGATGTTGGTGTTCTGTTCTCCGGATGGGATAATTGATGACGTGCGAGTGCAGCTGTGCGTACAGTGCTGAGAATAGTAGAAGTAGCTGATGACAGCGTGTGGCTTATTCATGACTAAGGCTTTGTCAGAGATACAAATGAAGACAAAACATGCTGAATGTTTCATTCCTTCAGGACGAGGCAAGAGATGGGAAACTGTCAGAACACATTAAAAACCAAATAACTACATGTAACAATACAGTATGGGAGTAATGTATAATAATTACAATGTAAAATCATTTGACAAACTCTGGGCTTTCCGAATAATATTTGAAAAACGATTTCCTTTCAACTACCCCAATTACTGACTCTTCCTCCGAGAGTATTGCTCACTATTCATATATTTTTGGCTCTGACCCTTGCACTGCTTATTTTTGGTTGCTTGTAACGTTGGTGATCTAGTAATTTAAAGTCACAATGAAATGAAAACCTTTTGACCTTGTTAGCTAATTTATCATATCATAAGGTACACCTCTTTAACAATAAATGCGATACAATAAATAAATAAAAAATCTGATATTTTTATATCAAAATCCCATTTGTTTTGCTTCCTGGAAAATGGCGTAGCTTTAGTAATCACTTCATGGCGTACCAGTAGGCATACATACAAATCGCAACCAATAATACCATCCCATGACTTTTGAAATACGGAAACAAGACACCATTGAAATGCCATTTCACTCAAGGTATTATGCTGTTGCGCTCATTGTAAGGCGCTTGGGATCAGCTAAATGCTTAAAATGTAAATGTATATCCTTTTTTCAGTCATCCGCCAACACCTATTCACCCTGCACTGCTATGGGAGGTCAGCAGTATCAAGATGTACAGTGATGTAGTCTAAAAGTGTGGCCAACCCCCAAAAAACCCACTATCCATCTAGACACTGCACTCCTCAGAGCCAGAGGATATGTGTTGGATATTGCCTCTGACCTGTCATAGCTGAGACGCTGCGTGTTTGTCAGACTCACGTCAAGCAAAGAATATAGCTGTCTGTCAAAACAAAGACCACCCAGCGCTGGAGCATGTGACGCGCCGGAGCATGTGACCCCCCGGAGCATGTGACCCCCCGGAGCGGTGTGCTTTATCAACAGGACACCTTCATGCCCCTAATACAAGCTTCCACCATATCCAGAATATACAGCTCACACAAACACACATACATGCACACAAGCATACATACAGGACATACAGTAAACACACACACACACACACACTTCACTTGTACCATTCAACTGCTAAGTTAACCGACTGTCAGCGCACCGTTCTTCTCTGAATCACCTTCTGCCACTATCATTCTTTTTATTGAAGGAATCTACGCAGTTCGTCAGTGTCTTAACACTCTGACACTCTCACACTGCAGTGACAACATTTAGTCTATGTATAGACATGTATGTAACACGTCTTGTACCTCTACCTTTCTACCTGTCACTCTTGCACTGCATGTGATGTCATGTCCAATCATTGTATGGTATCTTGTGTAGTGTGCAAAGCCTGTGTATGATGCCTAATTTAACAGGCATGTTTTTCGATTTTCACTCTGATTGCTCTGCTCTTGGTTTTTTCTGAGACGTGGGTTTGTTTAAATCCCAGGCTTTCACCTGATTGCACCACAGATTCTGTACTTGCAGTTGATCATAACCTATAATGAATGATGAAAAGAATAAACAAGGTATCTGCTCTGAGAGGGAGTTTAGGTGTTAGAGAAATCTCTTGTAGCTTCACCTCGCTGTAGGATTACATGCCTTTATCTGCCTACATCTGTATCTGGGAGTGATTAAGCTTGATAAAAGCTCATAATCTCTGGGCGGCCTGTTTGTCACTCCTGACAATAGGCTTGTTTTTGTTTTTTTAAACATCTTGTAATGCTCTTGTCAATGCAAATCCTGCAGCAAAGTCACTAGTTGATCCGTGCATTTTGTTGGTGATAAGCAAATCAGGTTTGAGTAGGAGCCTAGTGCTTTTCCTACAGTAAACAAGGGTACATACAGTATGTGTGGGTTTGAAGTTGACTGATTTATCCGTGAGCTTGAGTGGCAGCCTCCATTGTTTGCTTGTCACGGCGTAGATGGATTGTGTGCTTGCATTTATTCCGTATTATTCTGTTCTCCAACTACTAAATTTTTTTTCTAGTTCCTGGGCGTGAATGTAAAAGTTAAATAATCTCCATTCTCCAGCTTTGCCTTAGGAAGGCATTGAATTATGTTGATGGAATAGCCTTTCTAAATCAGATATTGGAGTCCAGATTCCAATATCCCAAACGGCTGCCTCGAATGCTGATTAAAGAACAAATAAGCCGAGTGGGGAATCACAGATGTAATGCAGATAAAAAGGAAGAAGGAGAGACAGAATCTATCACTGCCATCGTCGAGCCCACAGGGTATTACAGAAAAACCAAAAAGCCCACTGATGTATGATTTCATGGTAGAAAAACAGCACCTGCGTCCCTAAACACCGTATCTGTATTCTGTCCGTCTGTATTAGATTAGGTTTGCTTGAATGGCGGCTGGTGCAGTGCAAGGCCGCAAGCACACTGGTGGTACCAGCTATCATTTATCAACATTTTTCCAATCATCCCAACAAAACCCAAATAGCCCGCTTTTGTGATTTTGTTGTTAAAATTACAACACCTGGGTTCCTGAACGTGTCCCTAAAAGTCCCTGGCTACAAGTGACACTTGGATATGATTGTATTTGACTCTGATCACACCTGAATGCATCAGGGTGGCGGCGGGGCCTGAAAAGGTCACAAGTTTGATCCCAAGAACAATCAAACACCATGACAAAGTTTAAACACAGAATCGATCCGATGTATCAGTGATAAAATGATCAAACTACAGTAATATTATAAAATACAGAATATTATGAGCTATGTAAACAAATTGGGGAGGGAAAGCATCAAAAGTATAGACAACACAGAAGTGTTGTTTCATAACAACAGATAGTTATGATCAGAATGATGCAGGCACCCCTTGGGTCAATCAATATCACATTTGAGTAAAAAATTTTGGTCTTTAATCATAGCGCCGCCATTAGGTCAATGAGTGAAATTTGTAAGGATAGCTGGATGTGTGTAGCATGTTTCATGTCAATTTGACTTATGTGTAGGAGTTAGGGTCTTTCAAAGTTAGACATTTTGACCTTTATAACGCCTTTAAGACCCCAGTCTTAAAGGCGTGGTCTCTGAGCTATCGCGTTTGAATGATACATTTTGACATTTCATTATAGCGCCCTCATCAGGCCAATCAGTGTATTTTTTTTTGCCAGAACACTGTGAAGTTGCGTCATCTCTCCAGGTTTTGTCAAAATCAGACCAGTGGTGTCTGAGATATCATCTGAGCTATCACATTTGATGGACGGACGGACGGACGGACGGACGGACGGACGGACGGACACAGCCCAATCCATAGTCTCCCCCCTCCCGATTTCAGTGCAACCAAAGTCTAATTGGACCTGTTATAATGATAAGCCAGTGCAGCGCAAGGCCACAAACATCTTGAAGGCACAAAAGCTCAAAGCATCATACCTGTAAGTGTACCAAGAGACGACATCGCCATGGTAACCTGAGGGTCTCAATGTTGGCCGCACATATCCTATAATCCAAGAGAGCCTCACTTATAACGGGGAGAGACGGCAATGCATTGTTATTCTTTGATAGCCATTCGGCCTACATTCACTCCATTGTGCAGATACATCCTGAGAGCGGCTCCCAGTTTGCTATCGATTTCCCCCTCTTTGCTTACAAGTGAGTCGATAGCAAGGAGGGGGGGCGGAGACTCAATTGGAGTTATTTTGGGGTGACATTCCCAGGAAACTCTAAGCTGAGTGGCTGTGTTTTATTTTTCCGTTGTGTTACTCAGAAGATGCTGTAGACTTATGGCATGCAATAATGTCTCTTGGGAGAGGTACAGTAGAATAAATCTCTGATCTATCACCAAAGTCCTTCGTTTTTAAGGAATAGTTTTATTATTAGTAATAGCATTATTATTATTGAACTTTATTCATATAGCACATTTCCAAATGGAGTTATGAAGCCAATAAGGTAAATACAAATGGCATAAATTAAAATGACGTTACATAAGAGGAGAGATTTTAAAGATGTCACTTGTTTTGCTAGACTAGAGTCTGTAGATGGGACATTCCAAAGTCGGGACCCTGGATAGAAAAGACCCAGTCACCTTTGGTTCCTCGGAAAGATTCATGTTTCTAATCTGATTTTCATTCTTAGAGGTGGAGTAGTCAGTGTGGGGTTTCATCTCGGCTGGGGAAGGAGGGGTGAGAAGGACAGTCGGCGTGTGTTAAATCTAATCATGTGACATTTAAAGACTATATAAAGGGAAGTAGTCACTAAAAAGACATGGGGGCTTATCATCTGTTTGGACAGAGGTGGTGTCCAGTATGTGCTTTCAAAGATAAACCTTGTAATAACATTAATCGTGCTTTGTTGTGTACATGTCACCCTTGCTTTGAGCTTTTGGACGTAGCTCTATTCATCTTCACAGCCACTATTGCGTTTGAGCGTTGAAAATGTCACAGCCTTTCTTATTTTATCATCGAGCCGGCAACAAAGGTCACCGAACCCATGAGAGCTCTATACTTCATTTAATGGAGAATCGCTGAGAAAAAAAAGTTTAAATATTTCAAAATGAGTGTGTGGAGAGTTGGGAAGTTTCATTTCAACATGTCAAAGTTTGAGAAATGTGTGTGCCGCATTTTGGGAACTACAGTTTTACCCCCAGGCACAGTTACTCAATACAGAGAGATGTTTGTAATAACTACTGCAAATGTCTTTTCGAGTAGACTCAACCCCTGTGTCAGCTTCGGTACATTCAATATGTGCTGAGAAGTAACACTCTGACTGTAGAACATCAATACGATTCACTTGGAGCTCTCGGGTTCCTCTCCTTCTCTGTAAACAATCATTTACTTTCACTATGAACAAGAGTCTTTAACCAACTCATTGTTTTGGGCTGTACATAGATGCCTGCTAGGAGTTAGACTATTGTAGTATTTGTGCAATGTCTATAACTGACAAAAGCCTCATGAACATCTATTTTGTTTTTGGAATTCATTGGTTAGGTTCCATTTACGGAGGATGAGGAGGTGGCACAGTCTGACAAGTTCTTGAGATGCATATCGACAGCGTATTTGGCCGGTCTCACGGATGCACTGTGCAAGAAAGGACAGGGAAGACTATTCTTGAGGAGGCTCAAGTCATTCGACGTGTGCAACGGACTCCCCCGCATCTTCTACCAATCGGTGCTGGCCAGCGCGCTGTTCTTTGCTGTTATGTGCTGGGGAGGCAGCATCAAGATGGAAAATGCCAGCAGGCTTAACACACTCGTAAAAAAAAGGCTTGCTCTGTCACAGGGCTGGACAGCCTGGAAGCGGTGGCAGGGGGAAAGATGAGATCCAAAATGAACTGCGTCTTGGGCAATACCTCTCACCCTGTCTACGATGAGTTGATGCAGCCACGGAGCACTTTTAGCCTCTGGCTCATCCCCCCTGAGGCGTACCAACGAGCACGTCAAGCGCTCATTTGTGCCAACTGACATCCAGGTGCACAATGCTTCTTGCAGCAACAGCCCCAGCCTCAGTCCAATAAAAAGGTGCTGATGGCTGCTCTCTCTGGACTGTTTTCCCTGTTCCTTTGCTCTCGACTGCTCTGTACATCTGCCCTGCTTGCACAGTTCTGATCTGCGTCCATGCACACGACTTGTACATTTTCCTGTGCATATCTTTGCATATGAGCTGGTACATATTTGTGGACACTGTAAATGCATCTGCACACACTTCTGTATGTTTGTTCTCCCTTCTTTACATCGGGTAATGTGAGTAGCTAGCGATGGCCACTTGCACATTTCGCTTCTGACAATGAAGACGGCGTACGTTTATTTATTTGAGCTATTTGAGGTATCGTTTAATTATTTGGGCTATTGTCTTCGCTACTCTCTGTTTGTGTCATTCTCATCTAAATCAAACGCTCTGCTGCTGCGATGACCCAATTTCCCCACGGGGATCATTAAAGTGTCATTGAATCTAATGTACTCTTATCTAAACATAAAAATAAAACCACTGGATTTGTTGCCTTTATTCTCACTCTTTATTTAGTTTATTTTCCTTTATTTAGTCCTTTATTCCCACTTGACTTTTTGCCTTTGTGTGAAAGAGAATAACATATAAGAATGGTCTGACCAGTGTATTTCCATATCTTATCCTGAAGGAAAACAGCATGTAAATGCTTGTCTGTACCTGCTTCACTGACACCACGTTGGTAAATGGCGTAGGGAGCACAGGCATTTGTCAAAGCCTATCAGAGTTAGACCAACCACTGTCCCCGCTCGGGAGATCGCTCATCTCGGCTTGTCACCGCTATTTTGGTGAGAGCCCCGATCACTCATCAATCACGGCCCCTATCGCCATTTATGCCGACACCTCCTTTAATCCCTTCCACAGTCCTTAACCACTATGCATAATTCACAGCACCAAAGTGCGCCCTTTCTGATTGAAGAAGGCCTTTTTAATTCAAGCTATCCTTCCTGCATTCTGGTTCCCCCATTTGTTTTGCCCTCTGTCTGCTCAAACAGATATATCAAACATACAGGATCATGTCAATCTTTTTTAAATTACTCTCTCTATGCCCTCACCCTCTCGCTCTCTCTTTTGTCCATCAAGGCATGCACAGTATTTATAATGAAAGTATAGCTGGAGGTTGCACATTGCAAACTAGTTGATGCTCCAATTCAATTTATTTTCTTCTAAGCCATGGAGCTGCTTATCTCTAAGGCAGATTCACACCAAGGCCAAATTCAATTCATTTTCATTTCAACCAATTACAAATGTAAATATAAATTACAGCTCATTTGCTAATGATAGAGCATTCTTGCACAATGATGTCTTAATCAGTTGGATATAAGAAATTTGGAAGAAAATTCACTTCCTGAGTTGTTTGCAGATTTACACCCTTTATCAATCAAGTCTATCTCCAAGACGCTTTTAACAGTACAGAATTCCCGGTGTAATTTCGCTCCTGTAACAGATTCCCAGGCTATGTATCGGCACTGAGCGTATGAATGTCATCTTTATGATAAAATGCAAAAACCCGGGCTGTTTCTCTGTCCCAGCACAAACCATGGTCACACTTCTATTATCATGTCAGGCACAGCTTCTCCATTGGGAATCTAGACAGCTTTTCATGCAACCCACTGTCACAGGCACTTGTGATGCCTTTCTCTCTCTCTCTCTCTCTCTCTCTCTCTCTCTCTCTCTCTCTCTCTCCCCCCC
>OMLI01012319.1:13927-24042 GCA_900302605.1 Rondeletia loricata
CTCGGGGAAGGAAGGGGTCATCTTCAATGGGATTGCTGACTGGCTCTATGAAGGTAAGTATGGGCTAATTCTGCATGAGACATAAAGGGATACTTTCCCATTCAATCCAAGGGAACAACTTGCCAAAGCATGTAGTTTAGACCCGTGGCTCTTAGTTGTTTGAATGACAGATGCTAAGACTGCTAAGAAACCATTTTTTGTAACAATATGACGTGTCTGGTGAAGAAAAATAACTAAAATCCAAAATGTGATAATATCCTTTTGGGTTCATTTTGATATACAGAAGAAGCATTGCCACAGTGGATTTTAAGCATTGCTGGGTACAAATGATGATATCTAACGTAATTTCAAAGTGCCAACAGAATGTCTCATTAAAGTAAAAGTTTCATGTTGGGAAAATATATCACCCAACAAACAACAGTGGTTAAAGATTGATGTTGTTATTTGAAAGATTGTCACTGTCTTGTGTTATATGGATAGAAAATGTTAAATGCCTTCCTTCTGGTGATTTTTCCAATTTAAGAAATAAATGACCTATGCTGTTGTTTTTCTACTTTCTGCATTTTTTTCAGCTTTCCCCCAAATGCACAGTAGGAGGAAGGAAATGTTGAATTACAGTAGCTACAAAAGCTAGTTTTATCCAAGTGACAGATTTGGACTGGACAAAAAGTAATTACATTTGGGAGACGAAACGTTGGCGAATTGCTCTGGAGAAAGGAAGATTATGTAAATCTTAAAGTATTTCTGCAAGCGACCACGATAACTGTAATACTGATTTTCCTTCCTTCTTTGTTCTTTTTCTTCTTAATTATATTTGTGAAGTACATGTAGCAGTCTGTGCTAGAAGTTTGATGCCAAAATTATCACTTCCTTTAATACTGTAATTTTGTGTTTGTGTGAAACTATTTTAAGCCACATGTTCTATGTAACTCCAAGTAAAATACAGTTAACACCATTATTACAGATTTCATCATCACAGATTTTTCATACAATGAACACAAATAAATGTTAACGTTCCCATATTATCATAAAATTAACACAGATCAGTATCATCAGCTACATGTGATATACCATGCTTGAGATTTTATAAAACCTTACTGCAGAGGATTTACGTTTTGAGTTTTCACAGTAATATGGATGAGGAATATAGAGATATTTCTAGTAGTACAAATACAAATGAATAGTCATTGCATTGAGTTCCACACCTTTTTTGCACAATTCATCATCTTAATTGTTTTAGGGCTTAAAAATCCTTCTTTAACCCGTCTCCTCCTCTTCATCTGCATCTCTCCTTCATGAGTGAAGTCGATTTAACATGTAACATGGATAAGGGATCATAACCTTCACATGGTTTCAAAAGCAGCTGGTCCTAATTTGTGTTGCCTAAACTCAATGTACTATCAAACCCCTGCAGATATACATATTATGGCCATTTTGTGCTATGGGACAGTACAAATCTTACTTATTGCACCTTTAAATGCAAGATTGCTTCCTGTTAAAAGAATGTTGCTTTCCTTGTGTCTCTTTCTAAACAGAGGAGATCCTCCAGACCCACGTGGCACACTGGTGGTCGCCCGACGGAGAGAGGTTGGCCTTCCTGGTGCTTAATGACAGTCTGGTGCCCAACATGGTGTTACCACGCTTCACTGGCATGACATACCCCAGAGGGAAGCAGTACCCTTACCCAAAGGTACACTTTAGTTAGAAACTGAAACTGTACTTACCACAATATGGGTGAACTGCTCTGTGGTCACATTTGGATACCATCGGACACTACTTACTGTATAAATGAACGGATCTCCTGCATGAACCATGTTTCCCTGCAGAAATGAAGAACAAGCTGTCTATTGTCATTTATTTGTCAACCCAATTTCCATTGCAATGACGCAAGCCTTTTGTCTGGCTCTGTGTGCAGGCTGGCCAGCCCAACCCAGTGGTGAAGCTGTACGTAGTGAATCTGTACGGGCCAACACACACCCTGGAGCTCACGCCTCCGGAGAGCCTCAAGCTACGGTGAGACGGGCGGTTTGTGCATGTGTTTGTCAGACTTATGCATCAACTGGTGTAGTAGTTGAAGGGGAAACTTTTGACATTTTGAATTTTAGCTGGTTATTTTTCTTCACCAGACACTTGGCACATTTGTGGGAAAAGCCTATACTCTGCAGCTCACTGTGCCTCTGCACTGCTCTTACAGTAGCTGTAACCTTTGCTTTGAATGAACACTGCTAACAAGCCAATTTAGGAAAACTGAAGGACAAACTGAGACACCAAATTCCACCAAGGGTCTGGTGAGGGAAAAATTCATTTAATTCACAATGGCTATGGTCACACTTGTCATTTCAACATGATTTCTGAGATCTCATTATAAACATCAAATTTTATGAATGCATCTCCTGTGTCTGCATTACTTCTTCCCACTCCATCTCTTTACATTGCTTGCTTTGTTGCTGGATTACATCTAGACAGCCCGGTCTCACGAAATGTTGTGAAATGGCCATGATGTCTTAAAATGCAAATAACGTGCCGATACGTTTCCCCACCATGAAAGGATTACGTGAAGGAGACACAACTGGAAACAGGCAGTAGTTTAACATTGAAATAACGCAGTGTGGAGGCTGGGATTGCTGATTGGCGTTAGCATTTATCTTTAGCTCCGACGACCCGGCTTCAATTCCCAACTCGAGAAGAAGTGAAGTTTCATTTTCAGCAAACGTTTTTCTTATTTAACCATGACCAAAGCCTTTCCCAAACCTTAGCCAATCATGATGCTTTCCATGTAGGGAACATTACGTGACCATGGTCAAGTGGATCAGCAAGACCAAGACGTCTGTGAGGTGGTTGAACCGGGCCCAGAACATCTCCATCCTGACTGTGTGTGACACCACCACAGGAGCCTGCGTCAAGGTGTGTGTGTGTGTGTGTGTGTGTGTGTGTGTGTGTGCGTGCGTGTGTGTGTGGACGACTGTACGTTTTGTGAACGTCACACCTTGCTTGTGCTGTGTAAAGTTGATCTCAATGTGTTTTAATCATCTCAACTGGGAAGTTGCAAGTTACAAAAGTATCTCTGCAAGTATATCTGCTTTCAAATTCCTAATACAAACACAGTAAAACAACAACAACCAACAACATCTTTCAGTATTCTCTCCATCTCTGGACGACACAGAGCCGTCCTGACCCTGTGGTGGAACCACGGGACGAGACAGGCCTCTTTCCAAACCCATAGTTCCTGGGTTAACTCCCACAGATGACCAGAGCACAAACAAACACGCCGCCCGGCCAAGAGGCGGCTTAGGCCTGGAACGCTGCGCCACAATCCCCTGCCAAGGCTCTCGTTCGTGGCCGTGGGTTTGAAATGAGAGCTCAGATTGGGAATTGTGTCCCCAGTGCTGTTTCAAAGTAAATGAACAGGAGTGAGGCTGTTTGAAAGGGTCCGTTTTATGACAGTGGATTCTAGCTGGGAAATGTACCAGTGAGGTTTTGTTCTGAAATGAGCCACAGACATTTAAAATAATATGACACATACTTTCACAGAATTATTGCTGACATGAAAGAAAACTAATTTTGGAAAATAATCTCCTAGACTTACAACACGGTTCCATTATTGGCTATTTTAAAACCTTTGTCTACCAAATAGTAACATTATCAAGGAATCACCTCTATTTTGGAAGTATTAAGTGATGAATTTCTTGTAATCATTTCTTTATAGAAATTGATATATCGTATTTTGGAATGAAACCCTGGCTAAATTAGTTAATTATTAATCAGTCTATGACATTTTGCCCTTTCTTTTTCAGAGGCATGAAGAAAGCTCTGAGCTCTGGCTTTCAAAGCAGGTAAAGTACTTTCCACTCTCTCTGCACATACTGGCAAAAAAAAAAATCACTAGATTAAAGTTATTTTACGTAATTTAATCAAGGATTAAATCTCATGCTTCTCTTAAAAATGTGAAAAAATCCTCCAATGCTGTAATTTCACTTGACATCAATCAACTTTAATCTCAATAGCTTTGGAATGATCTGCCTTAAATCGAGATATTGTCAAGATAATCCTTTAAACAAGTTAAACTTAGAAATGAGTAGATCATTTCTCACCCCGATGTCAGCTCATTGTCTTGTTTTAACTGTAAGAAAAATACGATTTTAAGATGATAAGATGGATATTTTTTGCAGTGCATTGAGTCGCTGAAGTTGCACTGACTGACTAGAATTTCAATGAACTCAGTGGTACTGCTGACCTAGATTCATATTTCTATCATCAACCTCTTTGCTTGTGTAGTGATGTCAAGGGAGCCACTGGACCTAGATAGAGTCCAATAGCCTGGCACCAAATAAAGGCCAGCAAGGCAACAGGACAAAGCAGAAAGCTGTGCCACCAGTTACACATCTTGATATGATGACATAAATTAAGCTAAGCTATTATTTTTCTGAGTGTGAAATGATTTTGGCCCAACCTTTCTGTTTTCAAAGGGAGAGTGGGCAGCAGGCTGAGAGTGACTCAGCTTCAGCATTTTGTGTTATTTATCCAGCCAGTTGGAAAGCAGAGTAGTGGAGGCACAGGAGAGAAAGTTCTGGTGGGATTGGATCCTATAAGCCAGCAGGGATGCATGTTTGGCTCCATCGGTGGTGAACTGAACCGCTCGACAATCTGGGCCACATGGCCCTGCTTGTCTTTGTTGTGCGAGTTGTGTCAGAGCGGAGAGAGGGGGCCTTTTCCTAACGGAGTTTGATGTAAGATCACATAAGGCCACAGATGTCCGGCTTCTAAGAAATGCCAAAGGAGGATTCTGGGTAAACTGTCTCCATCTGAGGCAGAATTTGGTTTGTGTTACTTGGAGATATGGAGTCATGGAGTCTGAATTCGTCAGATGTGTCGACTAAGCTCAGCATTGCCTCGTTCTACAGCAAAAACCTATTCTCATTTTGGTATTAGTGGAAACTTCAAACTGAATCTTTAAGGTGGTAATCTGTGAATTTCTCTTTTTTGTTGATTTTGTTGACATGTTTGGTGCTAAGCCGTCATTGCTGTGGTGTTTTTTCACTGCACATCCCAGAGTTCAGTGCTGTGACGTCTTTTTCCTTCGATTTACTGTTGATGCAGTTTGAGTTTCTGTAGGTGTCGCGCTTTTCTTTGTCTGTTCAGCCATGGTGGCTAATGCTGCTCATGCTAACTACACAGTTCTTCTTCTGTTTATTCCAAACAAACAAATTATGCTCCAGACTGTTTAGTGAGCGATGAAAGAGAAGTCAGATCTGTTCCACACATGGTCAGAAAATCAGTTTTTTGGGCATGGATAAATCCAGCCTTAGATATTGTGTTATGAACATGTTGAGTTTGGTCTACCCAAGCAAAAAATGACTTGGCCCCTGCTGATGCTTCTTTGCTTCTGCAGAACCAAGAACCGGTGTTCTCCAGGGATGGCAGCAGGTTCTTCCTGACTGTCCCAGTCAAGCAAGGAGGACGTGGAGAGTTTCATCACATCGCCATGTTCACCACACAGGTTAAGGTCCCATCGGCACATTAATGGCGTTTACGGTCAGGTTACCGTTCATTTAGTACGGTCTATAGCACAAGTGGTTAGAGTCTCCATTGTTACAGGATGGATGTTGCGTGTTGTCGCAGCATTAATAGGATTTGAAATGACTCACGACGGCTCTTATTTATCATGCTATCGTTGAAACCACTGCTAATTGAAGTGTTGATATAATCATAAGACACATAAGCACATAATCCAACGAGAAGAGCCCGTATCCATGAGCACAGATATTTCACAATTCTCCACCCGCATCCAGTGAAATCCACAGGTTGCATGTAGGGTTTCAATTAACTTAATGGAGATGAACTGGCTGATTTGAATACAGATTTGGAGAGCCGCGGATGGTCTCCCTGCTGTTTGTGTAACACGGTGATTCTTATTTCTCACAGCATTACAATAAAGGAGAACACTTATCACATTAGATTATAATTAATGCAGCATTCTTTTGTGGAGGAATAAATCATCGGGTAAGCCTATTTAGCTTAATCCCTGTGATAATGAATTTGTCAGATTTGATGAATATGTCTACAAAATGATTACTAAAAAGAAGCAGTAGGTCAGTATGTGGCAAAAGGAATATACAGCTTGTACATCTGAGCATACACACTCTCAAAATAGTTGTGAGATGGAGTTTACACGGTCCGAATTAATACAGGAAACGCCAAGTTTTGCACGAAAATGGGCACATTCGTTTCAACGTCAGATTAGAGTCAAACACTGACTTGTTAGATGCAAGCCTTTTAGGAAGTACATCACATTGGTGAATACTGGAGTCCTACTTATCTTCCCTTTCTCCGTGCCCGTTTCTCTCAGTTCAGAACAGATCAAAATGAAGTCCGGCATCTGACATCAGGGAACTGGGAGGTGACCAAGATCATCGCCTACGACGAGAACAATGACAACCTGTGAGTCTGACCGCAGACAGTGAATTTGATCCTTTCCTCTTCAATGTGTCGTACTCTTACACACCGCCCTCATACAGACGTGTTCGTGATTTAATATGATTGATGAATATAAAATAAACAGGGAACATTACCTTAAAGTATTATAATGTTATATTTCTTTACTTTTCTTTATTTCATCGTTTAATTTACCTTTCTTTTCTCTCGGCAGTTATTTCCTCAGTACAGAAGGTTCGCCACGAAGACGGCAACTTTTCAGGTGATTCATTTTGCACCCAATTACTATGTGTTGTTTTTGACAGCTACTTGAAATCCATCTTGTATTTTGTCACAACAAAAGTATTAAAATTCTCATTTGTTACATTTTTCATAACAACACCTCTGTAATCGACTGTTGTTGTTTTGTTTTTTACTGCACTGGATTAACCTGATTGGATTGTCAGTGTAATCACATTATGAATATGAATATGAGTATCATTAATATAATAATACAGCATAGGCTCCCATGCACTCATGAAGCTTTGTGCACCTTTGTGTTGATTCTTAGAGGTTTGTATGACTTTCCCAACTTCTTGTCTACTTTGTTCCAGTGTTAAAACGGTGGGTCTGTTCCCACGCCGGTGTTTAACATGCGAGCTGAATAAGGCTCACTGTCAGTACTTCGACGCTGACATCAGCCCCACGGCTCAGCACATCCTCCTCCACTGTAAAGGTAGGCCTGCTAATATCCTAACATGACTTGAAGAGTTCCCCGGTTTCTGCTCTTATAAGAAGCAAGCTGATTTATCATGCTCTTATTGTCCTTGGCCTAATGGCATGTGACTGAAATAACCCCAAACCCAAGGTCATAGCAACGATATATAACTATATAGACTATAGATTCCTGCCTGAGGAGCTTAGGCGGCTAAATCTGTATTCTCTTTTAAATCCCCTCTTAAAACTCATTTTTATGTATTAATATATTATTGTTATATATTTATATTAACAATTATGTATTGCTTTTGTGTAATGATATTGTGTTATTTGTGTAATTTGACCTTTTACGGTTTACTTTAATGTTTGTTACCTTGCTTTGACATTTCTTAACTTGCTTTGACTGCTTTTGCTTTCAATTTGTTCTTTCTTTGTTCCTCTTTAATCCTTTGTAAAGGGCTCTCTAAATGTGTTTTAAAAACATCTATATCAATAATAGTTATTATTACTATATCATTGCTGACTTAGAAGCAATAACTACCTTTCAATCATGTAGTAAGCTGGTAAACGAAGAAACAGTGGATTTTCGGTTGTGCGATAAACCAAGATGGCTCAGAATTTCAGTTTGGCATATAGAGATGCGTCCGCATTGCAGGACATACTGTATGTTAAAATGACCCCTTGAAAAATTGTTAAGGTGAACTCTTAAGGTGAAGATAACACGCAAATCAGAACATCTAAAAGGTAAAGAAGCACTTAAAGTCACCTCCGCACTGGTTTTTATCTTTTGGTTAAAATGATCTCTACAAGTAAACACAACATCAATTGGAGACGGACGGCTGATTCAATTAAAATTGGGATAACATTGTGTTTTAGGTTTCCAATTTAATCGACCATTTTGTGTCATCATCCTCACGAGCCAGAGCCATTTGACAGATGTCAGGGGTAATCTGTCATCCTCCAAGTATTCACTTTAAACTCGTCTCTCGACAATTCCAAACGAGACGCATAAAATTTAAACAATTAGCCGGTCTATTGTGTATAATTGCTTTAGGTGGCGTTATTTAAAAGAGGGCAGACCTTCGTATTGTTTATCGTCTCAATTTATTTTTAGCAGATGAGAGCGCTTCATGCTCAGATGCACTTGGACTTTGGCACGGTGATTTATTGGACGAGAACACTGTCCCCTTGCCCACAAGCAATAAAAACAGAAGGGGAAAAAAGAAAGCACATTATCTTTAGAAGGCCGAGTTCAGCGTAACCCCGACAAGCTTGTCATGATGACTCTTTTCATCAAGTGCAACCCGACCTTTAACTTCCCCCCCGATAAAACGCTTCTGATTGGTTTCCTACATACACAACATAACAAAACCATTTCTCTGTGTGACACAACACGAGTCCTTCTAACCGGTGCTGGTGCATCATTGTACATTATCCAAGGTAAAGCATTATAAAACACGACTCAAGCAGGCAGAAGGACACCAGCGTTCATTGATCGGCAGTATCTTTTATGCTTTGTATGTTTACAGCTTCATAACTAGCCTTGAATTTTAAGTCACCGTTACTTCTGTGAGCGCGGTTCAGATCTCGGGCCACGGTGAATCATGTTAGGCATTTAGCCGACGCTCTTATCCAGAACGACTCGCAGTGAGCTTAACGGTAGAAAGAACTTCAAATTCGAGATCACCGTCGTTACAAGTGAGCAATAGCAAGGAGTGCGAGGGTCGAAGCCAAAATGCCCCGACAACATTCCTGTGAGACAAGTGCAAGGAAAGAAATAAAGTACGCTAAGTTGTTGGGGGTTTTTTGCGAGGAAATTAGAGCGACTAGAGGAGGAAGATGTGATTCAGGGTGAGTTGAGCTGCGTAGCTGACAGGGGAGTGATTCACCAACGGCTCAGCTATTGAGCAAGCCTGCTATCCCATTAACCTCCGACTAGGTATTTGGCAAACCGGCACTGAATCGAATTGACTTAATTTGACAGCCCAGGGTTATTAGACAGGCAGTGTGGATGACCTTTAACCCCTAACTGATATAGGTAAAGTAGGGAAGGTGACAAGCAAAACAGCGACAGAGGAGACAGGGGCGCCGCTGCATTTCTTGCCGTGACGTTTGTGTGCTGCTCTAGAGGGGCTACTTTGCAACCTGTCATGCATGAGCGTGTTATTTACTGTGCAGTGTTGTCATTTTTCTCTTTAAGGTTTCAGGTTACCACTCGTTATTTTGTAAATCTAGTCTTCAGCAGTCATTTAAAGGATTGCAGGATAATGTTTAATGCAGCCCACAAAAATTACAATGTTGTTTTTTATTTTTTTTTAGGTCCTGGAGCGCCTACTGTGATCTTACACAGCCTCAGTAATGCAAGTAAGGACTCCATTTAGTCTCCCTTGAATGATGGGTATGTCATGAACAGCTTTATCGTTGGCAGCAGGGTGGCCTAGTTGTTAGAGAGACAATCTGGACTGGACCAAGTGGAGTGTCCGGGTTCAAGCCCCCAGCCTGATTTCCCGAAATTTCATGAAATGAGCACGATGTGTTCAAATGCAAATACGTGCTCCGTGCACGAAAAGTGAGAGAGATACATTTTCCCACCACGAAAGGATTAGGGGAAGGAGGCACGACTAGAAACCGGTAGTAGTCTGACACTGAAATAGTACAGTGTGAGTGAAGTTTTAATTTGGTGCTCATTTCACGACCAGGCTGTCAAGCCCCTGTGTCGCCAAGCATCCGCCCCGAGCAAGACACTGAATCCCTTCCAGCTCCATAAAAGTTCCACTTTGAAGGAGTTAGTGAGTTACCTTGAGACACTGGCGTTCTGTCAGAGCCACCAAGCGTATAAAGAAAAGCCCATATAAGCTGCACAGCTTAGAACTTACATTTTCTTCCTTTCACACACGTATGCATACTGACACACGTGTACACACGTGTACACACACACACACACACACACACACACACACACACACACACACACACACACACACACA
>OMLI01012323.1:2710-17120 GCA_900302605.1 Rondeletia loricata
AGAAAGTACATTTCACATTTTTTATATTTTCTCTCTTGGTACTTCTTGGGGTTGATTCTTATTGGCCCCTAGAGAGAAAATATAAAAAATGTGAAATGTACTTTCTGGCTTACTGTACCCTCCACTGCTTCATGAATGTTAAATGTTTATGTGCAAGGGTGTGGGGGCTGGTTTAGCAACTTGAACTTATTACTTCTACTGTGTGGCATAACAAATACATTGTATTTCTTTGTAGTTTCTCATCTGTAGACTCCAATTACGAATTATACTTTTAATCTAATTATTATCCAGTACTACTTTCAAAACTATAATTAAAAGCTACAATTGCTGTAAGAACTCTATACCCACATACTTTCACCACTTTGTGTAATTTCATCCATATTTGTGGATCTTGCTACTGTTTCAGGAATAGTAGTTCTTGGTTTGTAATATCACCTGAATGAGTTCTCCTCTTTTTAGGCCATGGGAAACCTCCTCAGAGGTCATATAGGATTCAAAGACTTGCTTCTTCGACCCTCTGCCTCCTTTGTTCTTACTTTTGTCAGCAGGAGAATTGGCACTTGAGGCTGAAGAATAAAAAAGATTTAACTCAGTGACCCAACTCACAACTCATCAAATGAACAAAAATACAGTATCATAGCAAATTACATTTACGTGCAATTTGTGTACATCCACAGAGAATGGACCTCTTAAAAACTAACCTACAGTTTACCTTGAGGCTGCTGCATGTTTTTGGCTTTACCATGAGGGGATTTAGGCATTGACATCTCAGCATCAACCCCAGAACTTATCGCCCCATCTCTGCTTTTCTCCTCCTCGTGGTTCTTTTTCTTTAACTTCTTCATCTTCTGTTGTTCCTGTACACTTGAACTGGTTTTCCTTGGGGACTGGGGACCTCGGACACATGAGACGGCTTCATTTGAGGCATGGTCTCTGTTGGGGTCTTTGTTTTTCTTCTGCTGCTTCTGGTGTTGTTTGGAGTCTTTCACTTGGAAAGAGCTGAGCTCCTCCCCTGACTCAATGTCTCCATCATGACTGGTGGCGGTGTCCCTCCTCTGTCCCCGTCGCTGCTTGTCACACACACCCTGCTTCCTGTCACAGTCCTGCTGCGCACTGCAAATGTTTAGCTTCTCCATGTACAAAGACAGCGAACTCTCCTCTCCTTTACTTTTCATTGAATCAGAGAACTCCATAAACGCCTGGTCCCTTTTTCGCTGCAGTATGTCCAGTCTGTCACTGTGGGCCTCGGGCGGTGCGCTCGGCCCATTTTCTTCCCCCTGAAACGACATACTGTTTGCATACTGTTCTAGGTACGACCTGAACTTGCTGCTGTGGTGCTGGCTGAGAAGCCTGGCGTAGGCATCTTTTTGAGGAGGAGTGCTTGAGTGATTCTGGCTGCGCTTGGCTTCTTTACGGGCAGCCCTGTTAGACTGTCGGGGAGGATCCATGTGGCAATCCTTGAAGATGTTGTGTCTGAAAAGATATTAACATTTATTTGTAGTTTCAATCATGTGTGACTCAACAAACAAAACATTCAAACCACTTCAACTGTCAGTTAAGCACTTACTATTCAGATCACTCTTCTAAGTAAGTTAATCTTGTTTATAGTAGGCAGAGGAGATAGTCACCTAGCTAGCTGTTGATTCGGAGAGGATGGAGTAGCTTGCTGACTAGCCATCACATCGTTAGCTAACGTTAGCTGTATTTTCCAACACACCACCAGCGCTGGATACGAGACTTATCGCTAACCAAGTTAATGTTACATTCTTTCGGTTGACGATTACCACAGAAGAAGACACAACTGCCAACTCCATGTTGTTATCGGTTTAAAAGTCATAGGCTGGTAACGCCATCTCAAATATAGCATCCTAGCAGCTATCGGTGGCTAAATAGCGTTAGCTCGCTAGTTGCCAATTGGTGGTTAAACGTTCACTTGTATGTCCGACGGTTAATTTTGAACAAACGGTTATGGAAAACCAAGACATTACATATTCAGATACCTTGTCAGACTCAAATTTTTATTCACATACCTTCCTCGTTCTTTCAGTGCAACGATACTAAAACTTTCACTTTCTCATAGAATCGTTGCTGGTAGAAGTGTTGCGTAGTTACTAGTCTCGCGATGACTTGCGAGTCTACGTAGTTACATCAAATAATACATCCATGAGTTACATTACATGTGTTGGCCGCTAGAAGGAACAAACGCTACAAATACCACACAACAATGCTGCCTTTGAAGAGCTGTTGGAAAGTTTGGAATTACAACTTGAGCGCACATGAACAGCCCAACAAAGGCAAAAAGGAATTTTCTGTGAATACCTGAATTGCCGAGAAGGTACGTTTTAGGGCACAACTGATGGTAAAAGTGATGTATACAACAACTTTTGGCCACTAATTAATTAAAAGATCAAAGACATGCCGCATTTTTGGCTGGACGAGTAGTGAGTCCAGCCCTAGAAGTGCAAATGTCCGTGAGTGAGTGACTGACTGACTGAGTGATGAAGTTACACCATCGGCTAGTATGATGTCACATCATGACAGCTTCACATTATGACATCGTCACATGACATCATGACACATCACATTGTGACATCATCACATTGTGACATCATCACATCGACATCATGACATCTGACATCATCACATTGTGACATCATCACATCCTGACATCATCACATCATGACATCATCACATTGTGACATCTTCACATCATGGTCCCGTTTGTAATCCCGTCCATAGTCCCGTCCGTAGTCCCGTCCGTAGTCCCGTTCGTAGTCCCGGCATTTAAACTCCTGATGAATTCAGCTTTTTATCTGGTGGGACTACAAACCCCAGAGTAACTTATTGTTGCCCTCACGGCAACGCCGTAAAAAGTTCCAGTCACACATGCGCCAATGCAGGCGAATGACCGTACAATGGAAGTGACCGGGCAGCGAATATTCACCAATGTTAATTTCGTGCATGTGTGACCGTACCAATACACAGTCCAGCCATATACTAGGTTTTCACCTAGTCTTGTTTTGACTGTTCACACTCCCTTGCCACGTGTGGACTTATGACAGCATTAGGTAATTGCGGAAAACAGACCATGCACAACCAATTTTTCTGACAGTGAGGTTTTCAATCCTGCTTTACTTTGTGGCTGAATGTCCTCCATTGAAAATGATAATAATAATACATTTGATTTATATAGCGCTTTTCTGGATACTCAAAGTGCTTAATGATGGCCTGGTGTTCCAGTAAAGTTCCTTGAATCTCATCTCTTGGTCTCCCAACTCTAAATGCTTGTCAACCACATTTTATACTTGATAGATTTTCAATGACGCTGAACCCCCCCCCCCAATTCTGAGGTGACACATTGCTGCCGTTGCTCACCCATTCCCCTCTGCCAGCTTATTTATCAGCCAGAGAGAGCACTCCCCCATCATCAATATTTGGAGTGTGAATCAGTGTGAAGCTTGCAGTCTGGTCTGTCCTCCAGTGGTGTGGGGTGGCGTACGCTGTCTGCTTTGGGTGGTCCTCTCCGCCGAAGCATACTCTCCCTGCATCCCTGCCCAGCTGACCACCCTGACTCTGATGGATGCACTGTTTTGGACTGTCACTCATGCAGAAAGGCCCCCGGTCTATCCCCTCCTAACCGTGACCTCAGCCCCCATCCCTCATCACTCACTCCTGCGAGGTTGTCTCAGCTCAGCCACCGATGAACTGGAATAGCTTGACTGAATAGCTTTGGGTAGGACCAACGTTTAGTCTAGCTTTACACAAGCTTCTCTAATGTAGTTTCCGCTTATCTCTATCCACCTCATGACTTCTTCCTTAGATTAATCTCTTACAAAGAAGGATTTTCCTATTTCCAAACAATTCTGTGAGACTAACAGCGGGGCTCTTTGGTGCAACCTGAGCACAGCCTTATAGGGTTTATCCTAATTTACTTGATACAGCCTCATCAGTTTTCAGGGGTTCCAAGCCCTCATTTCAGGGTATCCTGTATGGTCTGCATGGCCAGCTTGGAGCACTCTACCTTTCTGCAGTCTGAATAGGAGCTACCTCTACACATAGGAACTGTTCAGTCTCTTCCACCCCTCAACCATTATTGGCCTCACCTCGTCAGCTGTATAAAGGTCTATAATGACTTCCTTCCTGACATGAAAGGGTGGAGGGGTCAGCGTAATGGAGTCGTTTCTTTCTTGTAATCACGGTAAAACATGGAGGGTTAAAAATGTAAATATTGAGCTTCTCCATCCTATGTGGCATGACAGGTTTGAAATTTCAGCAGGCACAATTCATTTTTTTAAATGCTGATGTTTTATCAAAACACAGTGTCTTTTAATGAGTCATGATCCCTTTGATTTATGATTGAACTTCATGTTCTATACAAAAATGTTTGACTTTGGACCATTTTGTACATTTTAGGGAAATCCAGTCTAGCTTATCCCATTGTAATTTCTCTACTTTGTCATTTATGCTTCCCTGAATTCATTTTGCTATTGTTAATGCCAGTGCCTACCCGCCGCATTGCTGCACTGATGTAAATAAAGTGTTGTATTTTGCCATATCCCACCACAGTGTGTGTGTGACCAAAGAATTTGCTGTATATTTATGGGGATGACCTTCCTCATGACCCCTCGGCGCAATTGTATATTATTCCAAGATACTTCTCGGAGGGCGTCTTTCTATTTAGACAGAATCTGCCCCTTGCAGCAGCTGCGTTTTCATAAGAATTTTTTGTGTACCCTTTTTCCCTTTTCTTTACCCCCGTCAAATTAGCCTTGATGAAGGTTTGTAATGTAAAAATAAACGCTGTGGCACACAAATGGATGGCTGTTGAGTGAGAGTCACGGAGGAGAAGGGCCAGAATACTCTCTGTAGAATCGTCAGGAAAATAAATACTCCTCCCTGCAGGCCCCCGTGTCTTCATAAACATCCAGCGGTTTTTTTGTGTGGAAACTTAAGGAAATGACCCCGTGGCATTCCATTAGCCACATTGCTTTCGTAGAGGCCATGTTGACATATCAGAGGTATTGGGGCAGGTTTCTGAGGAATACCTGAAGAAAGCACAATCTGATATCAGGCCAGACCTCAGCCTTGACAACACATTTTGATTATGATGATGAGCATGGATTGTAACGAGAGGATTCCAAGCCAATCATCTTCAAACCCTAAAAAGTTGCCAAAGCTTTGCGTCTCCCTGAAAACGTTTGAATAACGAGCCACCCTGCTTTTTTTCAATAAAATGATTCCCTATTGTCAATTATTGTACAATGGAGCCAATGGTTATCCCCTTGGAGGTTTCCCCTCAGTTCAGCCCAGGGCCCAGGGTGGTGATCTCAGCTATCACCCCAAGGGGCTACAGTGACCTTGTAACAACATCCTGTAACCTCCCTGGCCCTCGGCCCTCGGCCCTCAGCTTCTCTCCTCACCTCACTGACTCCCAGCTATTTTTATGATCTGGCTGGACTTTTGTATGGCCTATTATGAAAAATAGCGAGGAAGCCCGTGAACAACCTCTAGAACTGATTCTCATCCTATAATGTGCTGCTCCCTGGCCCAGCTCTGAGACCTTCTCCGGGAACACACTGTAAAAACTATTAGGATGTGCATCAGTGTCTCCAAATGAACATCAGTAGCCAGGAGGAGGATTGTTCCCAGAAGTTTCAAGTTGTTTCCTCTTCCAAGCCCTATGTGGTCTTCAATGATTTAATACGTCCTCTGACCATCCATAGTTTTTCTCATATTGGTGTTAGTGATGATGAGAGAGCAATTCACTTAAGTTTCTGAAGACTGCTGATCTTCAGCAAAGATTGGGAAAAGCCTTTGCCCTCCCACTAAGACTAATGCTCTCATTTGTAAATTTGTCACTCATGTCACTTATTCTGACCAAAGTGAAGCTGGTAAATGAACAGCAATGAATGAATGAACAAGGCCTCTCCCATCATGGTGGAAGCTGATCTCTCATCATGAACGAGTCCAATGGCGGCTAAATTAATGTTTTCTTAATTAATGATACCTCAGAGGTTGCTAGGCTTCTGACAGGTTCCATGCATGCAAGACATTTTTCTTGTACAAGGCTACTTTGAAGGATGTTTTTCTCTCGCCTCTCAGCAAGTCCCTATAACCAACCCCATTAATCACATGTTTTTGCATGCATTTGCTAATTAAGCTGATTAGACATGTGATGACTAGATGAATTCCACATTGTAGTGTATTGCAAGTGTGTCCATGAGGATCTCATTCTGTGGTCCCTCCTTTGTAGGAGACTTGAGACATTAAACTTAGGACCTGAGTTTGTAGGAAAAGTACAAATCTAATTCAAATGTATTTATAAAGCACTTTTTACGAACAGATTCATTATAAAGTATTTTGCCGTGCAACAATGGACATACCGGTAAATGCTGATGAAAACAAGATTAAAAGCAAAAAGAACCAGACATTCTGTGCTACAAGATGATGGTATACAACACTTTTTACCTAGCAGACAAGCCACCTGCTCTTGCCAACACTGGCCAGAGGGCCCTCTGTCCTCCCCACTGCCTTGGGCTTCCATCACTGTCTAAGATAATGGGAAAACCTGCCGTCCTTCCTCCTTTCTCAACCCCCCTCCTCCTTGGTCACCACATTCTAAACAAATGTTGTTCTGGGATTGGGGTGAGAAAAAGGAAAGCTAGGAGCGCGCTGGACTTGTAGACCCCGACAGAGGCCTCTATAAAGCTGTGATTTATGTCCACCCGGACAGAGTGCGCACGAATCGGGTGTCGTGTTTTCACTCCAGCATTTTTTATTTTCCAACAGAGAGGGAGAGGGGCTGAGGGAGCAAGGGGACGGCAAATAGAGTGAAGCCACGGGTCCTGTCTGGGCTACGCAGGCCAAACCACAGCCAGGCAGGCCGAATGAGCCGTAGAGTGTTTTTCTAGCTGCAGGGTTCACGGCGCCCAGTAGAAAGCCACCCACCTTGTTGTGGGACCATTGGGCCAAGGCGTTTTCAACCCTCACACTCTTGCACCACCACAAAGGGGTACAAAAAAGAGGGCGCTTGTCAGAAATGTATGCTAGCTTCCTAAAAGGAACGAGTCGCAAACACTGACGTTTAATGTGATTTCTGCAGTGGGGTCCTGTCTAGTCAAGTCGCCTTCCAACGTTGTAATTACCGAGCTGTTTGGTTTGTTTTAAGAGATGACTTGATAAGGCAAGCGCTCCAAACCTATATGCAGCCAGCTATGCCAAGCATGATATGTGGCCCGCTACCCCAGTGGGCTGTATGACAGATGGTGTGTTTTGAAGAGGAAGTTGTCATTTAGTTTACACACTGTCGTGTATAAACCAAAGTATGATTTCTGCTGCCTCATGAAGGCAGGTGCTCCCATCTGTGGGGCCGAATGACATAAAGTGGGCCAAGAGTTGAACTTGAAAGGGGGCATAAGTGTAGTAGTTGTTACTCAATACTGTAGTAAAATAACCTTACTGCCACAGCCTGTTACTAAAATAAACAAGGCTTTAAGACCAAGAGTGTGGGTGGGTGCCGTGTGTGTCCACTGTATATGCATGCGCCTAAGTCCCTGGTTGGTATTAATGTGTGTGTGTGGGTGTACGTGTGTCTGCATGTGCGCTTGTGTATGCGTGTGGCTTTAGGGTTGCCATGCTCAGTGTTCTCTCATTTCACACACACACACACACACACACACACACACACACACACACACTCGTGCACACACTCGGAGGCCTTGCGGAGCCCAGCTGAGCAAACATCCTTGGGTCAGGCCTTGCCAAGGGAGGCCCTTCCCTCATACCTTCCCCTCCTTCTCCCCATCAAGGGGCTGAGGGTAATTGGGATGTAGTGAAACCCCCCAACCACACACCATACACTGGAGGCCTTCACCAGCCAGTCAACCAGTCCCCCCTACATTAGCCAACACAATTCAGCCACTCGTTTGATCTTTATATATACAACTAGGTTGGTAGAATTCCTGCCTAACATTTTTAGCCTTGAAATCTTAAACCACTAAATGCAGCCCTGCTCTGGTTCTGGGCATTTGATACTTTGCTGGCAAGGGTAGAATTCCTAAAGAGGGTTTATTATGTTTTGGGCCAGGGAGACACAAGTGATTTTTGTGTGTGTTTTTGTGTGTATTCTTACAATTGTTTACAGTGCCAAGTGTTAAATCAAACAGGCTATCTTTTAAGTAATACTTTTAACTTCAAGAAAAGGTTTTTGCTTCTTACCTTGCCAGATAGACCTTGACCTAGGGCACACTGCTTGTGAAATAAAAATTAGGAGTCACTTCTTTTTAATCCCTCCTGAGTTTCATGCTCCTTAAATTGTGTTGGGTGTTACTAAGCTTTGTAGGTTGAGAGCACCAGTGCTAAGTGAGAAAGTTAAGTTAGAACCTTGTTTTTACCCCCCAACCCCCACCCATCATATTCACCACATCCAGAACATGGTATCTGAGGCAGCGCAGAAGAAAGAGCGGGACCTGGTATCGCGGGAGATTGAGCGGCTCCGCTCGTCCATCCAGGCGGTGTGCCGCAGCACCCTGCCCCTTGGCAAGATCATGGACTACATCCAGGAGGACATGGATGCCATGCAGGCTGAACTGCACACCTGGCGCCGGGAGAACAAGGAGCACGCACAGGCCTTGCTGCAGGAGCAGAGGTAGCGGGGACGGGTCACACATCACACACACACACTTGCACATACACGACATGCTTAAAGCCGGGTATTGTTGAATATTTCAATTCCAGCACCAGTTCACACACACACACACTCACCCACCCTCTCGCACATAAGGTTGACATTTTTTGATTACCTGCACTGGTTCCAGTACTTCAAATTCAATACCAGTTCTAAAACAATACTTTTCGTTTTTTGCCTTTCCATGTTGAAAGAAAGCGTATTTAATTATTTCTTCGCATGTGTGCGTGCGTGCGTGCGTGTGTGTGTGTGTTACAGAGAGACTGACCGGGCGGTGGAGCCCCTTAAGGTCGAACTAGCCGAGCTGGAGCAGCTAATCAAGGACCAGCAGGACAAGATCTGCGCTGTCAAGTCCAACATCCTGAAGAATGAAGAGAAGATCCAGAAGATGGTCACCGGCATCAGCTTCTCATCCAGAAGCTGAGGAGACAAACAAGGTCTAAAAATAAAATAAACTTGTCTAACAAATGCACTGAAGATTTAGGGACAAACTGGTTCTTGCTTAGACTAATGGTAAGAACATTTTTCCTGAAGGTAAGGTGGGGATGGGGTCAAAAACTGCACTTTCAGGGTTTTTTTAGGAAAAGAGATGGTCCCCAATATATATAGACAACCAGGTTGGGAAATGAACACCGCCATCAGTCAAATGCTGGTAAATGAAAGCTCCAAACCATGATTTGGAGGTCCTGTTCTAAAGTAATTGACTGGTAAAATGGCAAAAGTGGATGGCAAAGTTTGAAATGTATCAGCCTGTGTGGCTGACGGACAAAAAAAAAAGTTCCCTGCCCTGCACACTAACCTAACTCCATCTTTTACCCTTCCTCTTTTGATGGTGCCTTTGTGGAATGAGCCAGTGCACAGCTCATGACTTGGACATTATAGTCAGAAATGGTTCATTGTACGTAATGCTGCTTGAGTCCATAAAAAGCCCTATACATTTCAAGGTGAACAGACATATCCATGGAAGTTTGGTTTGCTGCACACTCAGCGATCATTGGACCAAGTAAAAACACACACACCGTTTAATGTGTGGCAAACCTATTTTTCACTTACCGGTACATTGTTTTTCCTCCATTTGTGAGCACTTTGAAACGTAGACACTGCTGTGCACAGGACCTTGCAGCTTCATTGGACTAAAAAGCAGGTTTGTGTTGTGTTTCATTCGCTTTTTTTTTTTTTCAAGATTATTAATGCATCTGTTATGGTGGTCTTGGACACTAGCTGTACAATAGTCAAATATGTTTATAAAGTGACACGTTCAATTGGTTGAACACAGGAGGAAGCTTCAAATACATTTTCCAGGACTTACTTGATGAAATCTGGTACTTAACTGCGACGTCCTAGTTCGAATCCGTCCTGGGACCTTTGTTGCATGTCATCCCCCTCTCTTTCTCCCAATCTTTCCTGTCTATCTCCACTGTCAACTGTCAAAGGTAAAATTACCCCCAGACATAATCTTTAATAAAAATGATCTCTGTATGATCCAGCACATCCAACCTGACACACACTCTGAGAACGTGTTTTACAGAGTTTTGTCAGCAACCTTTTTCTTTGTTTACATCAACCTCTTCCCATCTTGTAATAAGCAATACACTCAATGTTCACCGACATGTTGAGTGGCATTTCTTTCACTGTTCCACTTTTGAAGCACCACTGCACTTTGAGAAGTGTGATTAGGGGAGGTAGATTTGAATAGCTTTTTTTAGGGGGGAAAGTTTTGACAACCACACAAGAAAGAAAACATAACACAGTAGCCAATGTGGAGCTCCCTCCATCCTGTATTTGTACTGCAGGATTTGCCAAACAAGTCTTTTTTGGGATGGAGAAACAATGTTGCATCAGAAGAATAGGTAGGTTAAAGTGGAATCTCTCTCTTAGATGGCTACTTTTTATGTTTACTTATGATTCTTCATAAAGTAAAAAATCATATCTGCATAGCATCTTTTGTGACTTTGTTAAGAAAAGTGCTTTGCAAATGTAGCTAATATGAAGCAATACTAGACTGGTAATTACAGTGAGAGGCAGATTGGATGATAGAGGAGTGAGATTGTGAAAGAAACCAGTGTTCCAGTTTTCTCCTCTTTTAGTATCTGTATGAAGCAAAAAAGCAGCAATATCAAAAGAAGAGGGTTAGTCAGCCATGATTCCTTGTTTAGTGGCCTATCACTCCCTAAGGGAAAATACAACTGCTACATTTAAAAAAGCAATTGGTGCATTGCGTTATTTCAGCGGGCATGCTGGTCATTTGACTGATCTCATTGAGAGCTATTTACCATAACCGTTTAACAGTCACAAATGTACTTTTATGTATTCTGGTTTTACTCCTTTTTCATATCAGTATTACAGTCAGCCCATCAAATGTAAATGTGAACATTGACATACTGAAAAAAAAAAACCATACAATTTTAAAACTTTACAAGCAAAAATCCTGGAAAGTGAGAACCCAATGCTGAACTGTTGATTCTTTGATTGAGAGTTTCCATATATTTTGTATGAAAGGACCATTTACACTGTAAACTATTTGTACCATATCATCAGTTGCTCTTTAAGCTGTATATTATGTATATCGAGTCTGTATCATAGTTCAAATAATTATATAATTTTTGTAGTGGAGTGAAATAAATGGTTACATTACAATAAATGTTTGTCTCCTAGTCATTGTTTTTAGAACGCAAAAGGAGAGTAGGAGTGACTGTGACTTGAGTGCAGTCAGGAGAATACTATAAACTCTAAGCTAATGTGAAGTAAACCTTATAATGACAACTTAATGAGCGGTCTGGCTTGCTCGGGTTGCATTTTGAACAAAATGATAAATGACTGTAGTTTGGGATTTTGACGAGTTCATGCAAAGTCCTTGTGGCGTCTGGCACGGACGAGTCACACTCTCAAGGAGACCCGTTTCCTTTGAAGCCTCGCCTGACGTGACATAAGCAAAACATTTAACTTTTCTTTTAAGACCCTCATATAACATCAGCACCAATTTTTCTCTGGCAAGCCATGAAACAGCTGCAACGCACAAAAAACGTATTAGGAAGCCCTTAAACAGCTATTAAGCAAGATTTGGACAGAGCATTTGTGATGCAAGTCAGAGATTTAGCTGAAGTCCCCTCGCAGAAGGCGTGGACACCTGCTTTAAGCAAAGACTCTGGCCTCAGTCTCAACAGTTGGATTAAGAGAGACTACAGCTCTATTGTCCATCTGCGTTTACCTTTTCACTGTGGGGTTCCAGAAAGAAAACGCCCCAACTTCTCAACGGTGTCCAAAACGAGCAAGAAGTGACTTGTGGGTTAAGACATGGCTGGCTCTTCTCTATTAAAAAGAAAGCCCCAGTTGATTTCGGCCTTTGAATTTCACAATGGTTTGTGCTGCTAATGAGTGACTACACCTCACCCTTTTCAGGATTCTGGCCTGCAGTTGCCCACTAATCCTTGCAGTAAGCCAAGTTGAAAGGCCCAATCCTTTATTTCAACAGAAACCCCACTACACTTTGTTAGGACAAAGCACATGGTTGGGGTTTGGGTTTGGAGTGGTTGGGTGGTGAAGTAACCTCTCCAAGATTCATACATGGAGCTCAGAGGTGCAGCATCCATAGAGTGCTCATGATTTTGCATGATTTGAAGAGCCATTTTCAATTAAGAATTGAAATCAACTACCTGCCTTTTGAGCACTTTTATGATGAAGGTTCACTTCTTAGCTTTAATATGATTTTGATTGTATTTTTGCATACATACATTGTTGTGTTTGTCTACAACTTTTATGTTTGTCATGACATTGTTTTTCTTGGCCACAGGTCTCTTGATTTCTTGAAGACATTTTTAATCTCTCAAGGGACTACCTGGTTAAGAAAAACAGTCTTGTTTATTAGCTTGACGACCGTGCATTTTTCAGTTTATCTAACGGGGATCTGAAAGATTTTCATAAGCCCACGGGTCATAGAACTTTCTCAACCCATAGATGACCATGTAATAATTAAATTAAAACATGAAAATCACCAAAATTGGAGTTAAGAGGTTTTCATTCAGCAGCAATGATATGTTCTTGTCATGCCATGGGTTTGAATCTGGCTCATGAACTTTATTGTATGCCATCCTGTCTGTGTACTTTCCAATGAGTCATATGTCTCAAAAGCTCTGCAGTTCTTCATGCTGTAGCGAAGTGCAGATTAATTTTCATTATTAGCTGAATTCACATCCATTCTATCAAGCATAGCCTTGTACAAGGGAGCATTGCCTATGAGTGATATATTTTTATGATACTTTTTCCACCATGGAGTGTTTACAGAACTGGAGGTCTCTGCGGCCCTGTCCAGTTAGAGGGACACATGGCACTGCTGACCTGTCTGTTTATTTTTGGAGCACCACCGGAGCCTCAGTGTCCATGGTTCAACTGTCGTCAGGCAGCAAGAAGCCATGCCCGCATGACTCCCTGGTGTATGTTACGTACCCCATCAAAAATGACAGTTAGCCACCACAGATGACAGTGAATTTACATTACATTTGAGGTATTCAGCTCTGAGTGTCTACACTGCCACCAGCTATACAGAATGCCTTGTGTCTGAATCCAGGCAGGTCCCTGAGTGTGCACACACATATTTCTGATGGATTTGTAGGAGTTGAGATGAGAAGTCAAACATAGCCCCTTTGAAACGGTTCACATATTATTTGGCCTATGAAACAGCCGTGGCCGCTGGAGGTAGGCCTGATCTGAGTCACACAAATGCTACAGGTGTCATTTTTGCCATTAACATGAACAGAAGCTCTCTGCAGTCTCAACTCCGTGAATCCTGTGCCTGTATGATGGACAGCCTTTTTATCAAGCTAATTCAAGAGTGTGGTCTTAAACTCGACAAAGGATAGTACGCTATAATGTGTTTAGCAATCTTTTCCATGGCCTGTTTTGAGTGCAACCCTTACACAAATCCCTATAATATTCCTATAACGATTCCTACAGGGACTTTTAGTGTGTCTATAGTGACTATATATAATGTAATATTGTGTCCCTCTAACATTTATCATAGGATCACTATGGTTGTTTTTTTAAGAGGGGACATTTCTCAAAAATATTTTTGTAATTTTGGTTTTTTTTCTTCACGGTTATCAGGGTCCAAACGCACCAAAACAATGTTCTTTAATTCAACAGTCGGAGGTATTTTATAGCGGAGTTTCCCCTTTAAATCCGTCCAGATGAGCGCAGCCCGGAAGTAGCGCGCTGACCGGAATAGACACCGTCACGTGTCACGTTTGCAGTGTCTGTACACTGCCGTATGTACACTGCTGAAGACTTCATGGCTGACGGTCCCGACCCACCCAGTATCAGTATCCCTCCGCTCATCACTGTGTCTGACCTGCCCAGTGCCACTGCTGCAGGTAACAGACTGAATCTAGCCCCAGTTGTGACTCTCATGTAATGCTTACATTCGAGTCACAGTTCTAACCATTCATTTTTGTCGGAATTAATACAAAGCCAGCACGCCAGACGCCCGGCATGCCGTTTAACAAAACTTACCGCATTTTTGAAGACATGAGACTAATCCTGAAATACTCCTCTACCATGCCGGTGTAACAAATATTTCCTCCGGTGTACCGTGAAGTAGAATGTTTACATGTTTCACAAGCTGCGTCTTGATTTCTGGATCCCGATAACATGGAAACCGGAAATAGTCGTTTCATCCTCGTCTTCTACCAGGTATCGGACGCAAAATTATATATTTAATATATGCAAAAA
>OMLI01012327.1:10248-25730 GCA_900302605.1 Rondeletia loricata
ACACACACACACACACACACACACACACACACACACACACACACACAGACACACGCACACAAGCGGACGGTTATGTTATACAGATTCTTCTTTTGAAACTGCTTTCTAGATTGGATTCTCAGGATTCTAGGCAACGGGATGAATTCTAATCAGAGCCATCGTGCATCACGTCCCGACATATATCATCACAGAGTCGTAGATTATCTCATATAATGGCTCTGATTAAATCAAAGTTTATGAAGCTGTCATTGCTGTGCTGATGATGGGGCCATAATTTTGCAGCTATGTGTGTATTTGGTGACATCAGCTCGCCTCTCCCCCACAGAGGGAGGGTCAGAGTGCCCCTGTCTCCCCCTGGATGGTGGGGCTGATTACCCACAACACCCTTGTGACCATAGCCCAGTCCACAGCCAGACAAAGAGCAGTGAGCAGCCTTTCAGATTCCACACGAGAGCTTGGGAAGACCAGGCAGGCAGTTTTTCCATTACATCGAGGTCTTGGAATTTGCTCCTGATGATCGCTGGATTCTATTAAAGAGGCAGTGTCTGTGGCATTTGAGGCTTTACTTTTATATGCATATATCACATTATAGCAAATGTCTTCTATAAACGATTCCTGTGATGAGACAAGTGGCTGACATCTCCTAGGTCTGTGCAATGTAAAGGAGACAGCTCAATCTTTTGTAGCGCAGACATCTCCCTTGCAACACGGTGGACATTTGGCTACAACAAGCCCTCCTGGGTTAAACGTCCTCAGATGTCAGGGGGTGTTACCTCACACTGTGGATTTGCACTACAGACCGCTGCCAGGAGAGGGAGTTTTTTCTGTCAAGAATCTGATTGGTTCCATGAAGGCCATGGTGCATTACCTTTCAGTGACTTCATGGTAATCCAACAAGCAGAGATTCAGACTTTGGATTGTGTCCATGAACATTCTGCAATAGGAACAAGCTGTTATCCTTTCCACCATCAGGTGACTAGATATGGTGAATCACAGGGTTCAACAGCTGGTCCCTGCAACCTTTAAGAAATACTTTATGCAGTTCAGCTAAAGGAGACACTATGTGTTCAGCCTCAATCAAACAAATAATGCCATGTTTGCACAGCCTTGTGAGGAAGATTTTTGTCCAAATACCTTCCCTATGGGAGGGAAGACTACTCTTTGCCTGACTGGTAGATATTTGGTGTCCTATATGGGAGTCCTAGTTTCACATTTAATCTATTGCATAGGCATGATCACAAAACTACTTCCATACAATATTTGATTGATTTACATTTTCTAAAGGATCATATATGAATATTTGAATTTCACACTTACCCCCAACGTTACACCCATTGCCTCATCAGAAATGTTGAATTGTGTTTGACTTACCTCAAAGCCAGCACCTCCAAAGTTTCTTCAGTATAATTATGAAAATAATATTGATGCTCTTGTGTCAAAAAGTTATTTGGAAATTGTTTTCAATTTAGAATTCATCTTAGAATTCAGCCATGCCCCTATACTAACGTATTTAAGGGCTCAGTTTTGCTTTTCTGCTAATGCAATCCATGCAAGCTGAAGTTGATCCCATATTAGCCTTTCCTGCTGGTAGCTCCATAAGCTCTCAGTGCAAGCATGAACGTAAACATAATGTGCAAAAAATGCTGTGCAGTGCCAACAACAAAAGTATTTATAATGATGGAATACCCATATAGACATAATCTGAAGGCTCTTAAAGCATAAACTGAAGATGCTATTTGAGAGGCATTTTAAATCATACTTGTGTTAGCGGGAGCTGAGAGCTAAACACAGCCTGATACTAAAATACTGACTTGTAAATGAGCTGAAACAGTAAACAGTTTGGATTAACGTAAGGAGATGGACAAGTGTGATGAGATGAGGATTAAATATGTCAAATTTAACTGTCTGAACCTTTAAAGAAGACTACAAAGTACAGGTCCTGGTTTAGGGCTGCAACCTTACTTAGAGGTGTAATTACATGGAGAATACCAAAGTCAAAATATCCCTGCACCATTGGAAATCTATCGTGTCTATGGATTGGCCTAGAACTTTCAAGGTGCTCTAACGAGAGAGAGAAGCGGTCACATTGATGGCAGAGGGGGCATCAGATTTCCATTATTGACTGCTGCAGATATTGCACTGTAGCGGTGTGCAAATTGGTTCCTGAGGGGTTTTCAGCTCTCTGAGCTGTGGCGTAGTGTGCAGGTTCACCCCCACCCCCATCCTCTGTAAATCGTAGTGGCGGATCGCTTCCAGTCCCTCACTGGCGCCGGGCCCCCTCCTCTGATCAATACCTAATTCCAGCCTGTGCAATCAGCCGCCGTTGCCCAGGCAACGCTGATGTCACACAAGTTGAGTGCTGGCTGTTATAACAAATAATTTCCTTTAAGCAAGCGTAATTGAGTATTTGTACAGTAGACTGTCAAGTGAGACTATTTACATCAAGCCTGAACCTGCAGGACATTAGTTATGCATATTCTCTAAGGGTAGGGCTCACCAGAGCTGGTGACCTTACAAAATAGCCAGGAGGAGGTAACTATGGCAACCAAAGC
This sequence comes from Rondeletia loricata, assembly GCA_900302605.1. Classification (NCBI taxonomy): domain Eukaryota; kingdom Metazoa; phylum Chordata; class Actinopteri; order Beryciformes; family Rondeletiidae; genus Rondeletia; species Rondeletia loricata. The sequence goes on from OMLI01012327.1 coordinate 12,801, forward strand.
TACTTTGGAGCAGTGGAACTCCGAAGAGGATAAGGGTCACGGTGGTGCAGAAGATGGGGTGGGGCCCGCTCTCTTTTTGAGGGGGGTAAGCTAGGACACTTGTGAGGGAAATTAGTCACTTGTCCTTGTTCCTAGCCAGAAGACACAGGTACAGAAACATGACTGATATCACTATCGGGCTTAATATGGGAAATGAGAGGACTTCTTTTAAATCAATTTGTTTTATTGTTCCTGCAGAGCCTACGACAGTTTAATTTAACAAATTAGCATATTAGGGAGCAGTTTTAATAACTTCTCATATTTTCAGATAGATGGTTTACTGCTCACAACATGTAATGCCCAATTGGCCAATATAATAAACCTGAAAATCTACAACTAATTTAATTGGATTGCAACATCACTCAGAATCAAAACAAATAGAGTGACTGCCTGATTTACTCACAATTAAATTACTTAACACATAAACATGCCATCTCTCAGAGCTCAAGTTGTATCACAGTGTTTTTAATTCACAGAACAAAAGCATCCTTGCCATTATAGGGGCAGGGACTGAACATTTATTCAGTGATATAAATGATCTTTTAAATAGGTAATGATAATACTCAGTTACTCAACATTCTTTCACATACTGTGTGGCAAATCCATATATTGTTTGGCTTTATTGCAAGTGCAGCGCTAATGCCATAAATATTCACACTGTATTAACTTGTACAACAAGCACACTGTCTTTTTTCATATTGTATATACAACAAGTCAAATGATGAGAGCACAGTCCTAATTGCTGCATGCGCTTGATTGGCTGCACTTCATATCAGCAGTGGAATGCACCATCCACTGGCATCTTTCATTTCTTTAAGTAGCTGTCAGGATAATTATCCATATAGATATAGCCCTAACTCATTCATCCTATCTGTCCCAGACCTTTAACAATCATTCATCAAGGATAGAGATGAAATGATCAGCCCAACATTATTTTCACCAGTAGTGCTGAGCCAGGTCATTTCTCAGCTCATCCCAAGTATTCAAACTGTCTAAACCCCAGCAGCCTATATTGATCAAAAATACATTAATTTGCAATATTTACAAACAATAATTCCCTAAAAACAATTCCTAGATTGCTGACATTATCACTAATACCTCTACACTTCAGCACTGGTTTACTTGGTGATTTTTCTTTGCCAGCTGATGAGGCCGGTCAAAGTCATGCAGGACAAAGCCCTCTCTGTTTAGACATACACAGATAAGACACCCACTCATTTCACCCCAATTGGAAGGAGAATTACATTTCCGCCCCTTGCAACATAAACATGCAAGCGATGTTCATTCCAGAAAAAATACATTTTGAATTACCTCATGTCACCTCACCCTACACTCAGGATCTTTGCAACCGGTTCAAAAATAGAAAAGGTGCGATGCAAATAATTTGCATTCATTGTTATTCATTGTGTTTTCTGGAAAAAGGGACATAAGCTGATTAGCATATTATTATTGTATTGTGACTGTGAATGATAAAGCTAAGACTTACAGTAGTTTCATTACTTTCAAGGCAGCTAAATCCAAATACCTTCCTCAACCTTAGAATGATATACTATTATCGGTTATCATTGTAATTTTCATTATTAAAAATGAGGAACCCCATCTTAAATGCTATTATACAGTCATCTATCAAAGGTAGTGGTCATTTATCCCGGAGGTAAAATAATTTGTTTTTGTACAGTAAGATGTATCACAGTTGTCGAATACTTCATAAAGACACTGAAGAACAGAGTGATGACCATAACTACTTTATTGGTTATGCCCACAGAAAATAAATTATAGTCAAATACCTATTTTGAGCCAATGGAGTGAGCAGTAATGTATTTACTGCTGGCTTTAAACTTGCTCTATAAGGCCATGAATGTCAAAAGAATGCATTTTATATGCTTCATTTAAAATTCTGCATGCTTTATGCACTGAGTAGTTGCAGAAAACACTTTGTTAAACTGAAGTAGTTCTCCATAAATTACTGCAGGACTAAGAATTGTACAAGAGCTCAGTTGTTTGGAAAGCCAGCACAGGTCTGCCATTGTTTAGTCTTGCATTACCAGCAAGCAACATTTGATGTGTTTTTACTTTAAAAAATATGCATTGTCTCCTCATGTTGTGCTCCGTCAGAAAAAAGTTGAATGAACGACCTCTAAGTCCTTAAACATTGTTATAGCAGACGCAGTTAGAGTGAGGCGTAGAGCCCAGAGTGTTTGCTGCTTGAGATGGAGGGAGCTTGCTGGTTTGGTACAGATGAACTCTCCCCAGAGCCTCCATGGCCCCTGATTCAATCAGCGCGTCTCCACGTCCACTGTTTCCTGGCACTGATGTATTACAGGGTACAAGCGGTGGCGTGCGCCGTCACTGCGTGGATCAAGTTATGTCACAGCCATTTCACAGCAGCTGTGATTTTATTCAGTGGCCGTTCAGAGACGCTGAGGGGTGAAGACATTAGTTTGATCTGCCGGGTGTGATCCCTTTATCGGAATGTGGATTGAGTAAGGCGAGATGAAGGTCGACTGGATTTCTGAGTGCACACACAGAGACAGAGAGAGCAGAGGGACTGTAGGAAACAGGAGAGAGTTAGTGAATGGAGCAAAAGACAAATGGGTTTCATGTTAAGTTAATGTGTTATAGTAGACAAATGTCCTTAAACCTTTATTTGATCAGCCAAACTAAGCGCACATTCTTATTTACAGAGGCGGTCTAAGGGAGGACAGTAGACGTGGGGTGAGGTAGAGTTACACACATGCAAACACCTCAGTGTTGACTGCTGGCCACCTCCATCTTTTAGCATTAAGTGCCTTGCTCAAAGTGCACTTTGAAAGAATTGGACTTCTGATCTCTCCTCCTAAAAGCCCCACGGGATGCTTGGAAGATCATTAATGGTCAGTGGATTTTAATCTAAAAATGTCTAAGCACTGATATCTCACTGAGCTTTCAAACAACTGACCTTTGATTATGTCACTCACTAAATTCATACGGAGGCAGTAGAAGTTATTGTTTTCACTTAGTGTTTATAGCATCAACGTACTTCTTTGATTTGACACATGTATGTTTTATTCTTTCTTTAAGATATTATAATTTCATATTAGGCAAACTGGGACAAGAAATTGACAGAAAACACAATCTATTGCAGTTTGAAAGGCAAGTCGACTGAGTGTGTTTCAACCTACCAGCCACTATAGAGCCACTTTGATTCAAAGATCACATGATGCTCAGAAAGGGAGAATCTGAAGGTGACCAGTGTATGCCAATTGGTGTCATATACATAAGCCTCGCAGATGTCAACCGAGAGCCTAAGATGTTGTGACAAATACAGCTGCCTTGTGGCTATTCTCTGTGTTATTCACTGGCATCTACACCCTCTAACTAACCCAGAAAACCCTCCTGAGAGGATTGGTTTTGTGGCTCTGATTACTCACTTACTTTGTTTCAGTGGACGCTGAAAGTGTGAACTTTCACCAGAGTGCTCATACAGATGGCATTCATTGTTAAAAGACATTCATGTCATACTTCCCAGTCCCATAATAAAAGCCTGACTCCACAGTTCTAACATGGCGCTCAGTAAACAAATAAATCTTTATATTCCTGCTTTGTTGCACAAGGGTTATTTAAAGTGTTTTTAATGTTACACAAATATCTCAAGGAACAAGTTAGTAGGTGGCACTCAAACAAAATAAAAGACCTTGTGATATGTGAAATAATGGTAACATGCCCACAGAGATTTGGTTACTTCACGGTGTGACAGAAGTTGCCAGAATGGGGTGCTCTAGATGCCCACATGTCATGTGCTACACACCCACATACACCAGGAGCTCCTGTTAAGGGTTATTTTTACCCAGGCACCTGGAGGTGTTACAGACTTGCTCTGGCCTGCACATTCTTTTCCCTCAGCACAATCAGGTGTGAGAGCAAGTGATCTTCGTTCACTGCAATTAAGATTCTGCCTTCATCTTCTCCTGGTACACAATTACTGCTCTGCTGCTGTTTGCTCTAATTGCTCTTTCAGCAGGGATTGGTGGGAAGCCAGTGATTGTGATGGGTAGGGGATTATCTCCTTTCCTTTACTCTGGCCCCTTTAAAAAAATCATTTGTAAACTCCCCGGTGTAATTACTGAGCCTCATGATTAATTGTCCATTGAAATTAGCCCGGGTCTAGCTTTCATTTTTACTGCAACGAATATTAATTAATGTTAACTCTCCCCTTTTCTTTTTTCTCCATTTTCTAAAGCACATCTTTTGAATATTCATTGTGGTCTTGAAAAATGGGCACAGCCCAGTACCTTGAATCGGTGTGCTGACACTTGGCTATCACTAAAAATACATATCTGGAATTAAAAGATGTGTTTTAGGTCATAAATAATATTTACAGGAGGTCGACAGGTGAAGAAAGCAAGCTCTTATTTAAATCACGTCTCATCTGTTAGTGTGGAGGTGTCAGGGAATATGCAAAGCAGGGCCTCAGCTTTTGTTTTCCTTTAGAGAGGGAAGAATAGTCACATTTAATTCAGTTTGTATTTATTTAACCCTTGTGATAAATGACAAGTTGAATAAGTGCTATATAATCACATTCAGCATATTGTCACACTATAATGTATAGAACGCAATGTCACCTTGAATAAAGCATCCACCAAAAGAATACATTTGGGTAATAATATGGAAATTTACACTAAGGTCTGAATCAGATTAACATTAGAATATCTCCATATTCCATCAAGCAGCAAACAATCTCATTGGCCGAGGTCAGTGGTTCCCAACCTGGACCACAGTGCATGTAACATGATTGGTGGATACGGTTCAAAATAATTTTCACATCGGAAGGGAAGCTTTTAGCTTTATAAATCTTTAAAGTTGTGAAAAAAAGAGCATTTTCAGTATCAAGCCAGTCAGAGCAGGAATGCTGATTTAGTTTTAGGCGATTATGAGTAAAGTTCAATGCAAAATGTTTACTGACTCCAGATCAGCACTCATACCCTAGAAAGCAGAAATAAGTACAGGTGCAGGTTGCACAGACTTGAGTGTGTTTATGGTGAATCGCAGTGACTCATAAGGAGAAATACTATTAAGCCAGGTCACTCTTAGATGATGGTGTTGAAATAGACTGCTGTCAGCACATTACCGCATCACCTTCTGACATGAAATTGGGACATACAGCACAAGGCCTAACCTGTTACCACAGTTAAAGTGTTGTTGCTGGCTCCCTCCCCATTCTGACCAGGACCAGGAATGAGCTGGAGCCATCCAAGGGAAAACACTTAGCAATTATTTTAACAGCAGTACTTGTTAATAAATACATAATGTGTTATTTTTGATCATAATATTCATTTATTTGTCTATTTATCAAAGCAATGATCCACATATTAGTCAATATTTAGAAAGTATTGGAGTAAAGCCAAGGCTCAAATCCCAAAGCTCACAAGCTCTGACCTCTGGCTTTTTAAGTCTGCAGAGAAATATATCTTTAAATGTTGCGTCTGAAGTGTATGACTGCTTTGCTTTAGAGTCTTCCAGTAAAAGTACTGATTCACATATACACGACAGCTGGATTACTGTGGACCTGGAAGTAAAATACTGCGCTCTGGGGTGAAACAGTGAAACCTCACCTGAAATGTCTCAATACCCAGAGCGATTACCCTTGTTTAACACAAATTTAACATGAGGCATGATTTAATCTCTAGTAGTGAACTGTGCAAAATATTTGACATTCGACAACATTTGTGTTTGAACTTAAAATTCCTAGTTTTGTCTCTGTACCTGCTTTTTTAGTTGTGAGAAAAACGTACAAAGCATTCACTGAAGTGATTACGTGCATATCAAGTTGAGATTACTTCAGATGTTAATGACGACTTAAACTGTTTATTGTGATATCAAAGAAACCAACTTTCATGGAGCTTCATTTCTAGTCTAATTGACTTTAGAGAGCGGTACTTTCATTTCATTTCATTTCAAACAACTTGCACTGCTTTTGTGTGTAACATTAACACAAACACATGATTTAATCACAGATCAAAGTGAATAAACTTCCAGGTATAATTGTAGATTTGGCAGACAAGTATTATATGTAACAATTAAAAATAGATAATTTACATATTTCCCTAAATACGTTCAACTTTTTGCAAACCTTTCTCCATTTTGTTTGAATTAACCCTTATATTTATTAGCCACTCACAAGATCATCAAGAGATGTATAATAATCATTGATACTTGAACAGGTATACAGACACTATGATCACAATTCATCATGTAATTATGTCTATTGAGTTAGCTTGACTGAGATATTGTCGTTGTGTGCAATGTAGGATGCTAATTTTGCATACCCACTTACCAATAAAGCTGTATACACAATGCCTAACAAGGCTTTCTTGTGATTATAAGTTGTAACAATTAAATTATTTTTACAGTGTGTAAATGCTCTCAATGCATTGTCTCATAGACATAACAGATTACTGGGAAATGAAGGTTTTTAGTGACCTATTTGGAGAAGTGTGTCCAATACAGGAGAGCATGATAATCGTTAAGAAATGAGTTATATCTACAGTGAATGATCAGTGCTGCCTGTGATTTCAGTTCACAGTGTAAGAAGATACAAGGTCAGGCATGCGGGAGCCTCCTGCTTTAACCCCAGCTTCCTGTGTAACAGTATAGCATTTCTGTTTAACTTTATAATCAGGGCTTTATTAATGCAATGCTTTTCTTCCGCCTAATAATGCAACAACACAAATAAAATAAATTGTGATCAATGGAGGCGAGCAGAGACAGATGAGGAGTCTGTCACACTGGGGATGATACCAATTTATCTCTTTAATGCATCTCCATGGGGTTCTCTCACTAAAGGATACAGATTACTGAACCCCTTGTCTCAGAGGGAAATGCGTGAGAAGAATCCATATAGTATACCAAGATGGAGAGCCCTCCTTTCATCTTGTATCATTCATGCTTCTTGGCCACTCTCTACATCAAATGCAAGAATGTCCAACAACCACGTGTACGCATATTCTGAGAAAAGATAATGCTGTCTTGTAATGCCTGGGGTTTACATTGATAGTTTGCCCAAATTACTTATGTAAATGCAACCTATTTAGGTGCTATTTTCATTTGTTATAAGCACTGTTCATTACCATTCACAAAGGTTCAATCATTGTTGACTCTGGTGTTCGGTGTCTTTCAGGCCATAATCTGGTAAATAGAAGGCAAATCTGAAAGCACTGACACAAACTGAAGCTTTGGGTTTTCCACTTCCTATGTTGTGAAAATCATGGCAGTGGAGCGAGAGACAGAAATGGAACATGTGATAGTGAACGAAGGCAAGGCAAGGCACACCCCTGCAGTAAATAAGGAATTCCCTACAGCTCTGCTCACGAACCAGAAGGCAAAAGTCATCCAGGTCACGGTGTTCCTTCACTAACAGCACTAATAAAAAGCCAAATACCACAGAAATCCTCCTATTTGAAGTCAGGCAGTGAAAGTTCTATCTGGGAGCTTTCATCCTAACATTCCCCAGTACATACGAGCGTGCAGAACAGGATCCATCATGTACAGCAACTTGGGGAAAAAACAAACTCCCTTGCCACACATTATCTGAGTGCAACGTTCTGTTCTCATGTAATGCCACAGCGGTGTATTCACATTTAATAATAAAGAAACCGGTTCATGTCTTTAGGTATACTTATATATCTTTTCATTCATAGGGCTTCTCCATTCGCCGAGAGCAATTGTCTGGCATTTCAGGAGGCCCAAGGTCAAATTTAGACTAGGTCATAAATTGTTTTGTTTGATGGCCTACATTTGCCTCAATAGCAGGGGGAAGGCCAAGCCCATAAAACCGTAAAAGACAGGCCGGCCGACTCTGGGCTCGGCTGCCAGCATTGTTGTCCTGGGGACTAGGAGATGCTCCCAGTGGAGGTTTCATGGTGAATAAAGACTGTTATGGCCCACCATTGGCACACACAGAGGGCTCATAGAGATCATTACTGCCAGGGCTCTGTCTGTGAAGAAGCCACAATGGCAAACTCAAAGCCGAGCCGTTCCATTGTCAGCAGCCAAAGGGGCTCGTCACTAACCGAGGGGTGTATTGCTCTTTACTGACGGCTTCAGGGGAGGCGTTTACGGGAAACTAAACAGCCAGCCACATGATCGTTTCATGAAAATATATTTTCCTGTGTCTAGGTGCTCATAAGTGATTTTGCTTTTTGGATTGAAATTGTTCCCTCATCTGTGGCAATAATGGTTTGACTTTAAAACCTTATGTATAGCAGATTGATGCCCTTGTCTTACATCCATAAGCCACTTATAATTAAACCCAACCTATTTAGTGAAGGACAGGCGGATTGTAAGATAAAATGTGTAAAAGATTGGTTAAGCTTGCTTTTGTGTCTAAAGACTAATCAGATTGCTCCCAAAAGCCCCAACAACCTTATTCAAACACAACTTAACTCCAGCTTGAAGGTTCCTCACAGTTCTAAATCGTTTACGACTACACTAATATCCCCATAACCCGTCAGCGTAGCCAAGGATGAGAGGGGGCTTTCTAAATCACTGCGGTAGGCAGTTTTCAGTGTCTGCTAATAGCACTTGCTGAGTAGATATTAACAGAGCGAGTGCAGGTCTGTTGGTTCCGGTGAGAGGGGGATATGGGGATCCCTGGACAGGACCTCCATGTAGGCCTGCCCTGGACAGGCCACACCTCGTCCCTCCAGCCGCTCCCCCCCCCCCACCTCCTCCACTCAGCTACATCTGCTCCTCATTAACACCATTATAATGAGCCGTTGCACCTGAGGTAAATAAAACTCTGGTCTGGCTCTAGATCTGGGTCTGCTCCCTCGCCCTTTCTCATGCGCATCAACAGATCCAACACTGGTACTCTGTGTGCGAGCAGAGGCTGCTGTTGTCAGAGGGGCTTGGATGCATGAACACAGAGCTGTGTCCCCGCACCGCCTTTTTCCCCTTCTTTTTCTGAGAGGACATTAAATGTGGTCAGTGGAGGAGCTACTGGCTACACATAAAACCCCCACAGGTTCTCCATTCACAGCCACGGCCACAAAGCGGATAATGAGTTCCATAAAACTGTCAGGAGGGAAGAATAAATGTGCATCGGATACACCAACCGTAATTCAGATGTGGCTCTAAGTAGCTGGAAGAATGATAAGAAATTGTTTTCTCTGGCATTGATCAGACACTGCAGAAATATTAACGTGTTAAAAACCTGGTAAGAGGCAGCAGTAACCCTGGGAACGGCCGTGGCCTCTGGTGGTCCGGACTCAGGCCAAGTCCAGCTCTCTTTATGCGAGGAGGTTACATGCTCTTTAAAAATGCAGGTAACATAGTTTTGATTGTCATAATCTTTTCCCGTGCCTTCACAGTGAACAGGACTGAAATTGTTTCCTTTTGGCAAGCGATTCATATTTCGTAAAGGCCGAGGATACGTCTGCAGTAGCTGTTTCTGCAAAATTATGTATTCTGGGGACTCATTAAATAAGTACTGCTCATTCTCACTTTACAATCCAGTCATTAGTCCTAGTATTTGCTTAAATACATTAAGACTTAGATACATGGCATTTAGAATTTTGCACAATTTTATTACTCTAACATTACCATAAATATGACATCCAAATAAAAATCCCCCCAAATCTGATTTAGTTGGACGTGAAGCAGTAGGCAACTTTGAACAACCCTGTTTTGACAAATGAACATGACATGCAGGGGGAAAATAATTTGACAGGTGACAAATGTTGAGCAGTGATACAATCTGAAAAGCAGGCCACCTGAAATATGACTCACTCTATTAAAATCATTCATGGAGGATATTGAATAGTTCTTTAAAGACCTCAAATATCTGATAAGATTTACTTTCATTTGATTAAGTGTTTTTATGATGATTACATTTAAGACAAAAAGGATAGACATATGTTCACTAAGGCTGCATTTAGCTATTAGTTCGATGTATTATGTGTTTGTTTGTGGGAAAACATAAATCTATTTCTGGAAGTATGTGCATATCACATGATATTTATGTAGCAATACCATAATTCAAGTGCCGTGCAATCTACACAGTAAGCAAATTATCATTACAATGTTGAGCTATACTGTCATCGACTCTGTTGTGCACATTCAGATTTTGTGGTGAAAAATGTGTTAGTTCAAACTTGTCATTTAATTGGACAAGAATCCATTGGCTCCCTGAGCTTAATATAACTGTAATTGAAACAATAACAATCTGCTCAACATGTTTGGATTGGCTCTTGCTGGGGAAAGTTAGGTTTCATTTCATTTATGAAATGCCATGCAGAGAATAGATGAGGTTCTTTGGGTGAATGCAAAGGCACTTTGTGTTTTAGTATCCTAATTACCAGAACATGTTTACTCTGCCAGGATGGAAGTTTCCAGCAGCTGCTGCTTGTCCACCAGTCCTGGGATTCAAGCGAACTTTCAGACCCAATTGGCAAACCTTGATGCAATTAAGGAAAAGATAAAGAGTACAGTCAAACACTCAGTTTACAATTTTCAAGCTTAAACAGAATTCATGGCACTGACTGTGTGGGTTGTTGAGTGTACAGTAAAAGATCTTGTGTCTTCCTTGAACTGTACTGCATCATTATAGCGAGCTGTTTAACAGCAATGTTTATTTTACTTCAACGTTGGTGTTTTTTCTTTGTTCACAAACAATATACACCTTAATGTAGGGTTATGGTGGGCATGTCATCAAGGCATCGATTGCACTCCGTTCCTTCATTTGAAAAAATTAGCTAATGTTGAAATACTTTTTGCTAGCAAGTTATTACATGGGTTTATTTTTCAATACTTTGGACTCACGCTTAGCCAGTGCTTATCAAAATAAAGAAACGACCATGCAGAATTGCAAATTGCAGTAAGTCAAAGGTTTCGTGATTTTACTGTTTTGTATATTTCTATAATAATGCATTTTAACATTTTATATGCCCACAGCTTTAACTTTTTGTGGAGGAGTATTGAAATCTAATCCATGATTTATGTTTGAATGTGGAAGTTGGGTTCCACAGACTTGCGTTGATTAAACTATGATACACATTCCAACACAAACAGAGGGTTGAGTGTATAGTGAAGACCACTCAGCTCAGGATGAATATCAGATGTTTTCTTTCTCTGTATGTTAAGAAGTTGCCACAAACACTCTCTAGATTACTCAAATTACAATAAACACTTTGCATATAAATCGCCATTTGTTTGAAATCTGTTTGTATTCTTTTATTTCCCCCCCCCCTGCATTCACTTACATTGTGGGTAAAAATAACTAAACTCGTAGAAAAATTTTGATTGGTTACATATGTTCACAGCCTAATTATCTTTTATGCATTGCTTTCTTTTTCCAGTTTTTTGTTTTTCAGAACCCAGTGATTTACTGTTCATGAATTTATGCAACAAGGGAAAAGCAGCCAGTCCTGGAGGCCATAACTCATAGGCTAAAAGTCTGCCTTATTTACATTGTATACAATACAAACCTGATTTCTCTTTTTGTTTTAAGCCTGCTGTGTAAATCTTCAAGCGAGTACATGGGGCCCATGATATTGCACAACTTTACTCTGCACTAGTATCACAAAGTCAACAAATAACCTAAAGTAATCTGTCAGTTGTCCTTGCTCCTGCTTTTACCAATGTGTTTGAGATGATATGATGACTCCCTACATTTGTTACAGTGTTGAGGATCAACTTTGAATTAACTGGACATTCATAATGACATTTCAAGTCAAATAAATTACTTAGACTATAGATTGTGGTTGTGTACAGTATGGTACCAGTCTGACATAAACATAAATTGCAGAATTTATTAGTCATTGAAGTATGAAGTGACTTTCGTTTTATTACTGTAGTCCAGTGTGCATTTCAGTGGAAAGGCATTGGCACTGCAGGTCTTAACAGTGAAGACTCTTTTCTGAGGTTAATGGATAAGCTTAAGGTCTCTCTCACCCAAATGTTATTTTTATGGCTGATTTTGGCAGGGAGCCTTTTGTTTCATTAGACCACATCTTAATCATTTATGCATTGATGGGAACACAAGGTTTTGGGGTTAGAGACACATATTCTCTAAATGGTATTTCGCTCATTCAGCCACAGGGCAAGGCTAATGGAATCTGCTGATCCCTACTGTTCTAAATGGCTTCGGAAAAGAAGTCAGCAAACCCAAATTCTGTTTGAGATTCTGGGCACAAGTATTGCCAGAAGTGATACATTAACTATTGTACATTCAAAATATGTTATGGTTGTCAATAAACTTAATAACAGTTTTCATAGATCTATAAAAGTATCTTTCAGTTTGTTTGCATTTTCATTTGCAATGAAGTCCCCGTTTCCACAGGCTATGAAGCAGCATGGTGGATGTGTTATGTATTTCATATTGACTGGGTGGGCTTACTTAATTCAATTGCTGCATATCCTTACTTGGAGGGGCAGTGAAAATCGTTTGAGAATCAATGGGCGGAAGCAAGCAAGACAAAAATAATTGACTGTTTTCAAACTCCTGCGGGCAGCAGAATATCTAACCAAAACAGCTCCCAGGGATGTTTGAAATTAGGTTTGCAAATCCTTCATCCACATATCCGAACCAAGAAAATGGTAATCCAGGTATCCATTTTAAACTCTATAGTGCACATTAAGTTTATCTTCCGATTTTTATGTTGCGACACCTATTCAGATATAGTATGATAAGGTCTGCCTCGGCCATAGGAGACTGGCAGGGGACTATAGTTTTATCTTGACTGTTAAGGAGTCTACACACCAGATGCAGTGAGGTGCAGCTCTCCCCCATGGAGCGGCCTCCCTGGGCGCCTAGAGGTCCACTTCCAATCTATTTGCTGTAATTGCCGTCAGACTGTACACCTTGGAGTCCTCTAATTCCCTCTTTTATTTCAGCCACCATGAGGGAGACCATCT
>OMLI01012380.1:0-10353 GCA_900302605.1 Rondeletia loricata
ATGACGTCATCACGATTGCCACCTTTTTCCTCTGACATCATTTCATTTTGACATTTGCTCTCTGACATCATCGTTACTCTTTGAATTTTGCCCTCTTGCGTGTGACCTCTCTGTGTTGATGTTTTTTCCGTGTATCTGTGTAAGCCCCTTTGTATGTGTGTGTGAGAGAGAGAGAGTGATTAAGCGAGAGAGAAAGAATGACAGACAGAAATAGAGAGAGAGAGAGAGAGAGACATGTGTGTGTTCAGACTTTTCATACAGTCCATGTATTGTAACACTCTTCAAAGAGATGGGTCGAAACAGTGTTTTATCATCAAGCAGGTTCGGCTCCCCTTTGAAGGCCTAACGAATGTTTCGGTGCAAAGCAAACAGCCTCCGGCCTGCACCCTCTTTGGGTCTGTGTGCAAAACATTAGAGAGGCAGTTGTGGGGGAAGTGGCAACAGCGGCAGCTATTGAAGTTTGGGAAGAATGAAGGCTGAGGATTAGGGTGTGCTGCCGTGTGGAGGACTTGATATGACTGCACCTGGGAACGGGCTGTTCTGTACAGTGGCTGTTTCCCAGAGACCAACACAGTCTCATAAGAGTTTGTGAAATGAGCACAAACGCAGAATATGTGTTGTGGATACAAAGGTTAGAAGGTTAGCTAACAGTTAAGTTTAAGAAAGTAAAACAACTTTGGTTTCGGTCATGGTTAAATAAGAAAAACTTCTTGGCATGAGGTGGGAATTGACCGCGGGTCGCTGGAGTTGAAGGTAAATGTATGCGCCCATCCCCCGCCCTGACCACAACATCCTGACTTTCCACCGCACTATTTCAATATCAAACTACTGCCTGTTTCTAGTCGTGTCTCCTTCACGTAATCCTTTCATGGTGGGAAAACATACTTCTTTCACTTTTTGTGCACGGAGCACATATTTGCATTTTAAGAAATTGTGCTCATTTCCCGAAATGTCGGGAGACCAGGCTGGTCTGTGTGATGTCAAGAGGCTAATGTAATGCAGAAACCTGGTTTGTTACACATTAATAAAGCCTGAAATATAGCCTCAAGGTCGATACATGGCACATTCAGGAATATTAATTCAATCCTTATAGATGTGCAATAATGAGCAAATGTATTGGTTGAGAATGTCAGAATAAATGTCCCCCTCATCTATAGTTATCTACAGAAGAGGTGATTACACACCAGAGTTTTTGAAGGCCCACAGCGATGCCAATATGTTTGGGTTTAACCTTTAAGCTTTGGGTTTAAGCTTCTTCTTTAAATCTTTAAATTTGACCATTTTCACTCTAAGAATTGTATTCTTGGCAGGGTGGAAAAGCCTCTGAAACAGCATTAGACCATCATGTGACACAAACTCTCCACTGAAACCCAGGATCATAATAATAATAATAATAACAACAATAATAATAATAACAACATATTAGTGCATACTATTCCAAATGAGAATCAATTCAGTTTAAGGGTTTCCCATAGACAAGCAATGTAGTATCAATTATGCAATGATATCCATCATATGAGAGGTGGATGACGCTGACTTGCCGATATCAGATTTTTAATTTGAAAGAAATCATCCAATATCAACCTGATATATCAGTCTAACCCGACTACATACAACTAACCAACTGTGGTCTTGCTCAGTGCTTCTCAAAGAGGGACTAACTCTAGGAAAATGACAGGGAGTCAGTTTAAATGACTTAATGGTGGAACATCACTGAGCATGAAACTTTAATATAGTTTTGGCCCTTTATGCATTGGGGAAAAAATGTCATTACCTCTCCACTGGTGTGTCACCCACTTCATCTTTGCCAGTCTTGTCCCCTTGTCCATTCTCTTCAGCCACAGGCATTTTGGCAGGCAATGCAAGAGTATATAGCGTGCAACAGTAGCCTACTTTGAGACACTGACTTGCTCTCTCTAGGTGCTGAATACTATCTATAATCAAAGGTGAAATTAGCGCTTTCTAGCTCCGTAAATCAGACAGAGAGAATAATGTGATTACACTCCTCTTCTCCTTACTGCTGACTTAAAAACATACAAATTAGGTTCGCGTAAAACATCTGCCCCCACGTTTCTTCTGTTTTACATGTGCAAATCGCTTGTGCACCTGATAAGTAAATCAGAGTCTCCAGTTTTCATGCATGCACTGCATTAGCACAACCAACAAAGGCAAGCTATTGTACACAATCACAAAGCGATGAACATCAACCTCATAGTTTTGGCTGCTTTTATTACAATAGCATGAGATAGGCAATGCAATTACTGTGGATGTGATGAATGGCTTCAACCAGACGTTTCTCCAGCACTGGCACAGACCTCAAATGGAGTAAAATGAAGTGTATTATTATGCGCTGAATAAATTCCGAAAATTTGAAAATTGTCTTAGCTGGGGGTCCCGGGCCAAACGTTAATATTGATGTTCATAGGGAAATGTAAAACCATTTGCAACTCCTCATAAATAATCACATTAATGTAAGTACACATGTGAGAGAGAGAAAACATAGCAGAATGAGAAGAGGGAGACAGAGAGAGCAAGAGTTTGTGTTTGCGCTGCATAAATGAAATCTTGGCCTAAAATCAATATTTTCATAAGGGAGCTGATGTTCATGATCAGGGACAACTGATGAGGTAACATAAGTCGAATTGTCAAACTGCTGTGACTAATCTCTAGGAAAGCTTTCATCTACTACTGTATTTAAAGCTTGCAGCATATTTCAGGTGAATAGAATTGAGAGGAGGGGAAATCCATGCAGATATTTTGGAGTCACAGAGAGACAGTAGTCTGTTGAAATATATGTAAATTTTTGTAGGCACACAGACTCACCCGCAATTTGGTGATATACATTAAAAACATTATTGTCTTATTGAGACACTAAAAGGAGCTCCCTTATAGAATGCTACTGTCAATTAAGTATTTTGTCAAAAACAGCCTTAAAGAATTCAAGATGAGTGTTCTCTCAAATGAACAAATGCAATCTCTACTACACATAGGCAAACACACATATATACACACAGCTGTATCTTTGTGTAACAAAATAAGCTCTTCATTTTGAGTGTTCCCACAAGAGTCAATAAGCCTCCATGTTCAGTCTCTGAGCATAATTGATGATGTGCTGCTGTACTTGGTATGGTGCTCTGCAATGCTACCAGTATCAAGATGTTGTGACAGTCGACTCCCCTGTCAACGGAACAAAACCCTGCTTTGTTTTTTTCCTCCCTGCAGGCTGGAAATAACAAGGAGAATATTCCCTGACTTGTCTCATTTTCTCCTCATGTCTCCTGCTCTACACAGAGAGGAAAATGCCAATAGGAGAATATTGAACCAGATAACAGACTATGACAGTGTTGCTTTAGTGAGGTGTCGGTGACATTACAGAGGATTGTTCCTGAAAGTGGAAAATCCAATCAAGCTGTGAATCTCCCTGGAGCTGAAGGCCTACAGACCCAGAATGATTCATTCGAATTCTTTGATCAGGCCAAGTCAGAACTCTGCTGGGACTGGAGACAGACTGAGGACATGGGGACCGTAAGGAGAGAGATGAGAGGTCGTCTTTGCACTGGGATAATGTAGCGGGAAATGCAATGCTGAAGCATTGTAGTTGTCATAATTACTGAATGGATTTTATTTCATCCTCATGGTCATTGGTACAAAATAGAGTAAATGCCTAACTGCAACTCTGTAATCAGCTCAGTAGAGGATAATATACACTTGCAATAAAATAAGTTCAAGTTCATTTATGTATATAGCCCTTTGTCACAAGCATGTCTCAAAGGACTTTTCTAGAGAATGAGCCTACTTAGATCTAACTGACCAACAATCAATCATAGAGCAGAATGATGTAACACAAAGTAATACAAAGCACAAGACACACAATAGCAGACACCAACCTTAGACCTTAGAATAGACAGTGTGTGCAGCATGTGGACCCCTGAATCCTTTTATGTGGGACGGATAAAAAAAATCATCAGCATGGAAGTTCAAATATTGATAAAGAATAATGTCAAGTTTTTTCATTATAAGCAGCAAAGACATTGTCAGAACTGTAGTACCCTTGCAAAGTAAGTGAAGCGAATATTTCATTATTTCCTTTCATTACAGATTGACAGTGTATAGCAAACTGGGCACCAGTGACTAGAGTCATGGCTCATACTGGAGAATCAGAAATACATCAGATAGAGCAGAGACATATCACTGGACTGCAGGGTGACCCAAGATGTTATCATCATTCATTTAGTCCCATCCTGAAATTGCCCTTGGCCAGTGACACAAGCAATGCAATCTCCAACCTTTTAACGTCTCTGGCATGTTTATGCCTTTAGTCTTTCCGATGTGTGAATGACCAGGGCTCAGGCATCAAGGCATGACATAAAAGGATCAAGAGCACATGATTGAGGCTTGCAGGTTCATGGTTAGACACAGTAAAATATTGCATATACATTTATTCATTCATTCATTTCAAAGATGCTCATATTGCTAGTGACCCACAAGTCAACGGGAGAGCAGCGCCTCTGACCGTATGCTATGTTATATTCAGGATCCTTCTGAACACTGCACAGTATTCAAACAATAGTGGATTTAAATGCCAGTTGCAGTGTGCTTTTCGTACTATTTTGATGGCTATTTAATGAATGTATTTATCAAATTATTTGTAAGAGAGTGCTAAACTAAATAATTTCAGAAGCACCATACCAATACAAGATTTTATCACAAAAGAAATTCATGTTTTTCCCCCCTCGGAAACGATTCCCTTACAGCTATTTAGATGCAGCAATTGCACTTACTGTGAGAATATGTCTTGAGACCATTTATTCCACTTTGTCTCTATCCAAATCTATAACGCTAGGTCATCTGCTGTCCTATCAGTAATATATTAACCCACTGACCACCAAACAAATGGCTACACTAAACTCCAGACTAGATCTTAATGTACTTTCCGTTGGTACAGCGTGCCTTTACAAACTGTTTACCTCTAAAGCTGGATTTCATGTCAAGGTTCATCAAGATTACTTCAACTAAATGGTGTCTAAGCTTTATCTACAGAGTGAAAATATCAAGCAATTAGAGTTTCCAATCCAATTATATCCATGATAACAATCTGAAATTACAGCGGACGGAGGAGGTTTGTCGTGAATTGTTCTATTTCCACTGAGACAAGAACAATTGGTGTTGTTTGCTCGCAGTAGAAAATTGCCACATAGTGCAATTATACTGTCACCAACAACATATATACATTTCCCTTGTATTGACCACATCTGGTGACCAAAACGTACACACTTCCTTTTTATTCTAACTCATTTATTCTGAACCTGGGGCCTTCCTCGTGAATCTATCTCTTATTTTCTATTGATCCCTTAAGTTGCTAAGTAGCGTTTGGGTGCTGGGACCATTCTAGCATTGGAAGGAGACAAATGAGCTGAATTGATTTTGTGAACTAGAGTTAGGCATTTATCTTTGAGACGTGACGTGACAGCTGCAATTTTCAGCCAATTCCTGTATGGTGTCAGCTTTATCTCTGTGCCTTGGTGTTCTTCAACTGATCAATTTATGTTTCTTTTCAGTATGATACAATGGTAACATAATATATACATGCACTAAATATTTCAGAAACTCAACTAAAGCTCTATAAATTCATTAAATACACAGTCCATTACAGTAAACACAAGAAAGCAGTCAATCACAGAATAGTTACAAGGAGGCCAACTTTTTTTTTTTACATACAGGGACAATAACACAGAAAACTACCATTGAAGTGTTACTTGTTTTTGTACGTCAACATTCCTCTGTTTCTAACTTAACTAGGGATCGCAGCCATTTTAAACCTCTACAATGCCAAATGGTGGGGGGAAAAAATACTGGAAGCCTCCCTTTTCTCGCCACTGCATTTCCTGTATTAACCTTTTACTAAAACGCTTCAATGGAAATGCCTTTCAGTTGATGGAACAGACCACCCAATCTGGCCCCTGCCCGCCTGGTGAATTTATGACAGCTTCCTCCTCCGAACCTCCAAGCAGTCGTCCCCTTACCCTGAGGTGACAGGCACGTCGCCATTATTTACCCTCCATGCCACCACCCGCAGAATGAGCAACTGGCTCAAAGGTCAGCAGGCTGGTGTCTGTCTGCGCCTCAGGGGCCAGACCCCGAGTCTCTCCTCAGCCCGCTCGCGTCTCACCGAGGCTCGGGGGATATCTGATACCCCCACAGCTGCAGCTACCATAAACAACAAGTACAGAGAAGTACAACATTCTGTGCAGTCCCGCTGCACATTTGTGGCAGTGACGAATAGACCTGATTAATTAACATTTCATTTGATTGTGATCTCAGCTCTCTGGCTCCCTAAATGATCAGGTGCCTTAATCTCCTCTATGGAGAATACAGTAACATAAGGCCACTTGGCTCGCTAGTTCATGTTAGCAACTGAACCATTAGCAAACATGGCTTACAGCATATTACTTATACAACTGTGTGCTTTATTATAAAACGCCAGGCTATGTTTGTCTTACAATCATAAAAAGATTAAGCTATATATATCACCATGTATATATTGCATGATTTGTACTATATTGCCAGCAGTCCATGCAAACTAATTGCAATGAAGAAAGCTCTCACATCTTGTGATGTCATGTGAATTTCATCTGAATACGAGAAGAGGATTATGGGAGTTGTGTAAAGAAATTGCGAAGTGTGAAGATTAATAGATTAAGTAAAATGTTTCCATTATTAGAACTTTTATTTCCTTTTGTCAATTAGATACTGTTAAATAAATAACATACATGATTTGTAGAAAATGATTTTAGCTGTAAACCCTGATGAAATCTGAAGCACGCAGGTACAGAGAGCTGAAGTACCGGTATCTCACTTCACTCTGACTGACTGACCTAAATGTGCGTTTTGATCGCCATGGCAATGTGAAGGTAAAAAAGTCCATCTTCTGGAGAAACATCTGGGTCTTCTTCTATCAAGCTGTAGGGTAAGTCTCTCCTACAGTATGTCAGAAATCGTGTTATTAACAGATTGTTTCCCCCAGCACAGTTAGTTTGCGTCTATGTGTTGTTGTTGTTTGTGTGTGTGTGTGTGTGTGTGTGTGTGTGTGTGTGTGTGTGTGTGTGTGTGTGTTTGTGTTTATGTACCAGTCAAAGGCTGGCCAATGGTTTCCAGAAGATAGGACACAGACGTTGAAAGCGATGAAGGAGAATGACGCACTGACCATTGGTAACTCCCACATAAAAACTTTATTACACTATGGTGAAGTAGAGGCTGTGAAGTTGCACCCCACTGCATCCAATTATAGATATAACAGTGCTGCTCATGGTCGCCTACATGTGTATGAGATTACTGTAATCTTGCATATCCCACCGCTGTACTATCAACATGGGTGTTCTGAATTCTTGTCTATTTCCATGACTGGAATTTGCCGTGGGCCATCGTTGTAAAGTGTAGCCTGATAGGTTTGATCTTGAAGCGGGTTGCA
Source organism: Rondeletia loricata (assembly GCA_900302605.1). Taxonomy (NCBI): domain Eukaryota; kingdom Metazoa; phylum Chordata; class Actinopteri; order Beryciformes; family Rondeletiidae; genus Rondeletia; species Rondeletia loricata. Next base: position 7,469 of record OMLI01012380.1, read on the forward strand.
GACACTGGAAATTAGCCTAGGCATTTTATTCCTCAGAGTAAGTGACCAATACTGCAGGGTAGAAGGTTTTTGATGGTAGTGGCAGAGGATGAGGAGCAGTCAGAATCTGAATCACATTTATTTGCCAAGAGCATAGCATGCACAAGGTATCTGAACTGGTTCACAACATGCTATTCACATAATCCACAAACAGTCAACCTCTGACTGTCAGGTGTTCTGGGAATCCACGGTCACAACCAACATTCAGATTTACTATATTATATTATACATATATACATATATTTACTATAAGCAGGCAAAATTACTTTTTTAACAATTGTGACCATGAACACAGATACAAAATATTATCAGGGTCCGGTTAGATAAGGTTTGTAGATGTGTTAGATGTATGTTGTTTTGTTTTGTTATGGTTTTCAAAATGAAATAAAGCGAGGGACATGAAATATGGATCCCCAGGCCAATTAAATAACAGTGGTTGACTGTACATAAACTCAAATGGAGTCACGTACACTACAAATGTTCTCCCAAGGTGGAGAATTATTTCAGTGCAGTATGGTCTATGACATGGATGGGATGGACAGGGTCCAGTTTAAGTCTACAAGCCCAAGTATCAAGGCATCAAAGGGATGTGTATCGAGTAAATCACATTGCTAGCTGACCCATGGAGGTGATGAATTGTCCGAGATCATAGAGGCACAGCCACAAGGCACAAGATCAAGGAAAAGTCCTATAGGAAAGTCCTTTTTGAACTGACCTGATAGTTTGGAGACATGTATCCCATCAAATATCCATTCCTGACCAACAAATGCAACCTGATGTCCAATTCAGCCCCAGAATTGCCCTGACTAACTTGGAATACGCAGAATTATTAGTTACACAAATTGTACATTTATAGCTGAAAATATACTTATCTAGAAAAGAATCAACTCCCAGGAGAAAGATTCCCATGAGCAGTAGAGGGAGATAGCAGCTGGCATGGCTTGCTGGCTTGTGCATGCAGCAATAGAGTGCAAAAAACAATTGGACGGCATTGCTGGTGACCTCTGTGCATCTGCAGCTCTACTGGACCATTAAACACACAGCAGCACCCACACGGCACTAGTATGTGTGACACATTATACAAACACACACAGACGGACATTTGAATTTGGCAAATGAAACTGAATGCTTCCATTCCAAAACGCTGTATAGCCATTTTGAAAAAACGTTGCCATCTGAGATTCATCAGTCAATGTTTCAAAAACACAGATGATTCTATCCTCAAAAACAAAACCACTTTGTAAGATCTTAACATGACTCCTGACTTTAATAGTTACCCATGGTGTGCTTTACTTAAATGCAAACAACGAAACTCTTCAATTCTATACAGACATTTTACAAAAATATGAATCTGAGCTAGGATTAATGAGGCTTTAATAATACCAGAGGCCAATACATGTCATGTTAAGATAATGAGATCAGAGAAATAATGTGTGTGAGAGCTCATAGGTGGGCTCATAGGAAAGAAAGCCCTCTCACATTTCTAAACATGCCCTACATGTGCTGTACCAAGATAGTGTATGGCCCAGAGAAAGTCACATGTGCCTGTGTGTTTGTGTTTAAACCACAAAGCGTTGCTCTGTGTGGTGAGACTCACATCATCAGAGACCCTTCTTCATCCTTCATCCTGCCTGTAGGCTCAGTTCGCTCCATAATCACTTGTTTGCCTCTGAACAAAAAGGGGGTCCATTAAGATACAATGGCTCTCACGGGATCGCATTCACACATTCGTACAGGAGTGGCACTGCCTCTCTATTGTTTTCAACCTGACTTACTGTCAAGAAGTAATTAGAATTGATGTCCATCTCTCGCTGAGGCAATGGGGATTATTTCCAGTATGGACTGTGATCTGAAGAGACAACAAAGGAAAATGGATCAGAGCCAGTTTCAGCACAACAACAACAACAACAACAACAGGGTACTCGGGACTCCAATGGAATGTTGCAGATGTTTCAGCAGAGAATGTAACATTTTAAAAGTGGAGCTGTGAGTTTTCCTGCTCTTCGATTCTGATACGAAGGCGTGTTAGAGGAAGAGGATGGACACTGCGGGTTTGCGTACAACATGATGAGGCCAACGCTTCTGTCCTCCGTCACCGTCTCTCTAACACAGATCCTCATGTCGACGTCACCTCTAAATGTCACGTCTGTATTCCAGTCTCATTTTACAGTGACATTTACATTTCTCTCTTTTATGATTAATTTCCTCACTTTAGAGAGGTGTTCCTGTTATTACCCACAGACCCGTGGGCCCTGCTGACACTCTTCGCACTCACTCATGTCTGACACAGAACAGCAGACACCACACACAAAAACCAACTTTTCGCACGTTTGCACACACACACACACACAGTTGAGTTTTGTTATTCTTTAAGTTCTGTTATCTGATTCAGTGTCATTTTTTTGTTTCCGTCTTTCTTGTGAGGTGAGATGTTTTCATAACCCGCCTGTTTTCTCAATCTCACCAGAACAATCTGTTATTTTAATATTCTCTATCTAATGTTCTCTGCAGTGTCATTGTGTTTTGTTTGTTGTTGTATGGTGCATGATTCATCGTATCGTGGTTTTGTACGTGTTCTGGCTTGTGCCGACTGTGAAAAGAATGTACTCTCTGAGGACAATAAACTAACTATCTATCTATCTATCTATCTATCTATCTATCTATCTATCTATCTATCTATCTATCTATCTATCTATCTATCTATCTATCTATCTATCTATCTATCTATCTATCTATCTATCTATCCATACTCATCAGAAATAAGGATTCACAAGGTAATTTTATATACATATGGACTATACTGTACTGTTGTATTTGTGTTTAGGCTACATTGTTGTATTGCTATA
>OMLI01012396.1:1310-12679 GCA_900302605.1 Rondeletia loricata
TGTATCTCTGTCTGTCTCTCTGTCTCTCTGTCTGTTTCTCTGTCTGTCTGTCTGTCTGTCTGTCTGTCTGTCTTTCTGTCTGTCTGTCTGTCTGTCTGTCTGTATCTCTGTCTGTCTGTCTGTCTGTCTGTATCTCTGTCTGTCTGTCTGTCTGTCTGTCTCTCTGTCTGTCTGTCTGTCTGTATCTCTGTCTGTCTGTCTGTCTGTCTGTATCTCTGTCTGTCTGTCTGTCTGTCTGTATCTCTGTCTGTCTGTCTGTCTGTCTGTCTGTCTGTTTCCGTTTTCGGCCCGACCGCATTGTGATTTGGCACTGGTACTGAGTGGGGTCCTGCGCAGACGGTGACAGGGCCAGACTTTTCAACTACTTGAAGGCTGTGTCTCTCACTCATAACCGGGCATTTAATCATTCACCTCATCATACATTGCTTTTTCACATTGCCACCTACATAGTCACCTACAAATGGCTTTGTGGTTTACTTACTACCATGATTTACTGAGATGTTGCCAAGCCATGTAACTGCCCGGTACTTTCTTATATTTCCGCACTGTATACTCAATGTTCTTTATTTTCACAATATTCCTGTTGTTTGTTGTTGCTCCTGTGTTGTCCTTTTATATCTGCTGTGTTTTTATAGTTCTCTTCTTATTACCTATTATCTACTTTCATATTTTGCTGCAGTTTTTATACTAAATTACTGTGCTCTGCTTTTGAATTGTGCAATGTGGATAGAGCATGTTTGCATGAGCGCTTACTCTTACTAGGGGCTATTCAGAAAATGCACCAGCATGATTGGTTTGGGGCTGAGACTCAGTGAGACAGTAGTGTTTTCTAATTCATTAAAATTGAATAACAGGTACGTTTTTTCTTTTCTGTGTTCTCCATTTTGCAAGACTGTGTAATAAAAGCAAAACAAAAATACAATATGTCCTTCAGATCTTCCAGATCTTCCATAAAATATGCTATAAGATGCTGCTATATCTGAAATGATTTTTTAATAATGAAAAACAATGTTACCGTCAAAAACGTTTAACAAAAATTATGTTACAGGGCATCATAGTGGTGGCGCAGTGTCATCTGTTTCTCAAGGAACACATGAACATTTCCCACCACCTGCTTTCTTAAAATCCTGCAGGCAGGAATTTGGGCTTTTATGACACTCATGTCATGTCATGTTTTGAATGTGATCAATTCAATTTGCATACAGGCATGGACAAGGTGTGTACTTGTTAAATATGTAACACTTCATGATTTTATTGGCTGACATCCAGTCAGATTAGGCCAGCGGTAGTCTTCTGTCACAGTGATTACTGCCTTGACAAGTTTATGATTCAGTCATACTGGGATGTAGATTTTGTGTGATAAAATGTAGTCACATGTGGGTCCCATGAATTACTCCTAGTGTTCTTCCCTGTATTAATAAAGGTGGAAATTAAATGAACATTTCCACCAGTGAATTGGTGATACTGTATCTTACACACATCCCATCACTGTCCTCTATAGCTGCCTCCTCCCCTTCTCCACAGTCACTCTTGTAATCAGGATTTAGTAGAGGACAGATGGAGGTTTTTCCAGAACTGGGATGTGGCACTGAAGTACTTAAAATCTGTTTTGGAGCTTTTTTTGTTTTATTTGAACAAATAAATCCTGTGGGTTAGCTAGCTATCAGCTCTCTCCAGGCCATCTGTCCTGCTCTGATTTCTTTTTCTCCTTCTCCTCACTGATCTACCTGCCCGGGTCTGAAGGAGTTACCTACTGGGGCACTACACAGGCTGTCCCATCTCTGTTTCACGGAAGCCACATTCTGTGCTCCTGCTGTTTTATAAAGGGAGAGGCCGGAATGTACAGCACAGTAAGGACGGAGAGTATTTGAAGCATTTCATGGGCTAGGAGACTAGACGTGGTCAATTTTTGCCAACGCCACAAAGCCTGATTGGGGGAGAGTTTCCATTTTCCGACAGGTTTAGAGCAGCATCATTCAAAGGAGATGGTGGAGAAGGATTTGGAGGTCAGGCTATTCTGCCATCGCACTGTGATTAATTCTATTCTCCAACGCTGTATGTCTCCCTTTTATTTCTTCTCTTATTCTCTATCCCTCTCCCAACTCTCTCTATTCTTCCACCCTCTCGTTTTCCTTTTCTTTTCATTTCATTTTTCCATTTCCATCATGCTCTCGTTTTTAAGTTTTTCCATTTCTCTAGCTCTTCTCCTCTTTCTCAATCAAGTTTCCTGTTCTGGCACCACTGAACACCCAGAGATAAATTACCAATTAACATGACTCTGTTTTGGGATGTTGCTTGACTGTTGTAAACAGCTACAGCTGTGTAAAAATTGATTTAGCTCTAAACTGCGAGATCGCTACATGATTGCTTTTTCATTTGAATACTTTTGATTTTGTTGGTTGAAATGACAGGTGCCAGAAGCCCATTGTTAAAGCGGGACTTCACTAACAATACAAAGATGATATAGTAACAAAGATGGTAACAAGTTTTTACATCTCCCACATATTCAAAAAATTTAAATAGCCCTGTACAACTTAGTTAGGGTAAAGCGTTATTAGTATTTCGAGTTTTTAAAATGTAAAACTGTCCACAGAAGATATCTAGAGAACACAAAACCTTTGTTTTGTTAATTAAAGCTCATAAAATATATATAGAAAAAATAGAAAAGCATGGCTTTGAGTCTCAGTGGAGAATACTGTTGGAAAAATATAGTTTCCAGGTCATTAATGTGTTTATATACTCAGAAGAGTGAATATGGTTTTAGATCAAAACAAAACAAAACAACTTTACAGCCAAATATCTACTGAACTCAAGACCATAGTGAAAATCCTTATGTGGTAATCAAATACACCCAAGGCAAGGACGAAATACTGTTGAGGTGGATTATCATTGAAATGCCCCTTTAAGTATTGAGACGTTACAAAGCATGCCAAGTGTTTATCGCTAACCCTGACTTCAGGGTTAACGATTGCTATTTGATGTTGCGTCTGCGACCATGCTCTTCTGACTCCAATCAATACTCATGTTAATAAGCAGCACCAATAGCAGACACACAGCCTCTTTCCAATGCAGGGCGAATTGCTCTATTGATCCCTGCACTCTCATTTTAATTCCAATATTTCTTACAAAAGAAGCAAAATGCATATGGCATTGACCCTGGCTGAGTGTGGCAGACTGAGAGAGGGAATTACATTTGTTTTCATTCACTAATCACATGAATGGACCAAAAAACAAATTTAATGTAGGAGTTTCCACGAAAAGGGAGTCTCAGACCTTTCTAAAGCCAAGAGACCGTCCTCTTGATTTTGCCAACATAACTCATTGGCACCTGATGGTTTGATGTTATCCTTCCTCCCCACCTCTGAAAGACTAGATGTAGTGTTTTGACTAGGTTAAGGCAAGTGTTTTGGCCAGTCTGTGACCTTAGTGCCCAGCAGCGCAAACGACACAACACACAGCAGAATGTCACAGGGAAACCGAGCCTAGCTGGGTAATGGAGGCCAGGACAGGCTTGCTGGCTTTAATCAACTTGAGATGAGGCAGAAGGAAGCCTTCATCATGTTGTGCCTTGGGGGAGTATGGCAGGACATAAATGAGGCCAGTTTGATCTTGATGAGCTTTTTAGGGTGTCAGGGCTTTGCTGAGATGAGTTTTCATGGGGCCTAGCCATCCCGAGAGGAATGCTTTCAGGTGACATTAATTGCTCCTCCACCCAGCTAGCTGTCATAAAGGGAGAAGACTCTGTCTGGCAGCCGACGATGCTCTTTCCAACTCTGTCAGTGTCATGATGAGGAGGGGAGAGTAAAGATGCATGCCAGATAAATAAGAAGATAAATCTGCAATGCATGAATTCAAATCTATGCAAAACTGTGCACCGCTGCAAATAAACTGAGATGTCAAGGCCCAAGAGGCACTTCAGGAAGTCAAGTTGATTTATCAGACAGGAAGAATCTAATCTCATAAACCTGTTTCATATGCTGAGGGTCCTAACGTCTGCTCCTATAGCTAAAAACGCTTCCTGAGGGAAAGAAGATGGCCAGTGTTTGGCTGTGGCATTTGGTGAGTTCAGGAACTTAAAATGTGCCAGCTTAAATGGGACATTAGTGACAATGGGCAAGTTGGTATTGTGTTTAAGCACTGGCTCCAGCACATCCTCATTAACATTCAACTTTTGCTGGTTGGTAAGGATCCATTGTTTTAGAAAAACAGGAAAGGGCCATGGCTGTTTATTCAGAGGTGAATGTTCAACCAAGATAGCTTTTTCACATAAAGAGCATCAGAATAACTCTCTCTGCTTGTGCCTTTATCGGGAGACGCACAACAACACCGATTGGATATGCTGTACCAAGCTCATTCACATTAGCATTTAGAAACCTAAATCTTAGATGGGGTACAATGAAGTAGGTACATTGCCGGTGCATGCCACTGTATGTGCCAACCAGTTTTATCATACTAATGACGAGACTGCAGCTGGTGAATCCAATGGCTGTTGATTTATTGCCCCCAGCAGCAGGGTCATTTAATTTCCATTTATAGTGGGATCATTTTGATTACATATTGTTCATTTCTGCATCACGAATGGCTCCTGTGAGTCATTGTAAATGTTCATTGCAGAGCAAGAACAGATGTTTTCAATAGTAAATTAGCAGTGAGTAGGCAGTGAGTGCCAGCTTCTGCTGAGGGTTAGCTCATTCAAAACACATATACTTGCTGATAAAATAAGAAATGAGTGAATGAAGATTTCCTGCTCTGTCTAACAATCTCATTTTTGACATTTTTATTTGGAAATGCAGGGAAAATACTAATTTTCACTGGATAATTGTGTGTATATGGGCTGAATTCCATTGAAAAGTGTATATTTGTATACTAATAGACGGTAACCTAATCGCATGATACAGCTTATCTTATCTTAGTTCATTTGTTATGTGGGACTAGCTGTCAGATAGCAGAAGTGACTCTAGTCACAGTTCAAGGCCATGCCAGGCTGCTTTCTGTTCGGATGTGATAAGAAGCATCTTCACCTCTGCTCACTGTTCACTCTCATAGTTTAGACACTACAGTGCATACAGCTGCTCCCTGTGCTACAAGGGTCACAACAAATACAATAAGTATACTGCGAATATAGCAAGTCTTTGGAGCCGTCATTTTAGAGACTTTCTCCATCTTTTTGTATTCTGTGTGTAGTCCAAGGTCTGTCAATGGTACTTTGGCCTTGCAGGATGGTCTGTTCATTAAAGTTGTTTGATTGAAGTGGCTAGAGGAGAGAGATGACCCTCCACACAGAGCACTACTCTCATTTTGATTGGGCTCAGGAAGTATTTTATTGGAATACTGAAAAACACTGAAACTGAAAGAGCACCTACACAGAGGACAGTGTTAAATTACTTGCACTGCTCATAGATTTCCTTCAATAAATGTAAATTTTCAATTGATGGAAGACTTTATATATATATATATATACGCTAAACTAAATGATTTTTTTTCCTCTCCCAACACAATTCTGTAAATGGAACAACACACTGTAGAGATGGCATCCTCTGATAATGTTGTGGTTGGTGCAGGAGTGTGCTTGGTCAGCCAAATCTCTGGTCCCACAGATGTGTCTGCTGAGGCAGAGCTCCCAGCTAGGAGCTACAATAAGCTTGCTCTCATTATAGTCCACAGGAACATGAATGTGTGTGTACATACATGTGTGTGTGTGTGTGTTGTATGTCTGTGAGCAAGAGAGAGACAGTGAGAAAGAGGAAGCGAGCAGCGCTCCCTCTGGGCCTTTGGCTGCAATGCCGGTGAAGATAAGGTAGTCTGATGTCTCCTGACATGGCCAATGATTCATAATTGAGGCAGGACAGCTGTTCCTGGCTGCTCTGACAGGTCCCAGGGTGGATGACAGATGATAGGGCCCTTTGGGACCATACTATCTACCAGTCCAAATGTCCACTGTCTGCTCACCTGTCCCTCATAAGCCTACCTGGTATATGTACACCAAGTGTTCACAGGCCCATGTTCTGTCTTACCTATTTGTATGTGAATGTAAGTTGTTGTGGTACAACAGAGTATGCACCATACAGTCTGACCTTCATTACAACATGATAGGTTTTTGTAAGGCAACTGATCAGAAATCATTACCATAATAATACTAATACTACTACTACTAATAATAATAACTAGTCCATACCCGGGGATGCGCGTGCGCCACAACTATGTGCAGACTTGCAAAAAATGCTCATAAACAACTTAAATTTGGGAAAATTTAAAAATCTGCTTCGTCAGTCCCTGCCTATGCCAATGCTCAATGCCCATGTGCAGTTTCAGATTGATTGGCCAACCCATTGAGGAGAAAAATGGATGCGGACAGAAGGACAGAGTGACAGAGTTTTCCTCATTTTATAGTAGGATAATATTAATAATAATGCTTCACTTAGGTCAAGCAGCACTAAGATGGAGCACTTGCCGGAATCTCCATTCATGAGGACAGTTTTGGTATTATAATGTAAATGAAAAAAAATAATCTTTCCATCACCTCTAGTAATAATACCACATTCTCCAAAATGTTGTAGATGAAACAGCTATGAAATTGGTCTACACTTATGTAATTATGGACTGATGGATTAAATGAGGGCTTTTCAGGAGCGTACACTTGTGTTAATCCTTAGTGCTGAATAAAATCCCAGAAAGATGCTGGCTAGCAGCAGTAAGCTCAGAAAAGATATTCAGCTGTTGAATCTTACATTTGTTGAATGTAAGAGGTTTTATCTTCACTTTGAGAGGGACAGCAACATCCAATGTGGATGAGCATAGTTGTTTAAAACATTTATTGAGAAAACTGAGCCATGTTTGCACTCAGATTAGTAAAAAATGAGGAGGAATTTGAACCAGATTATGTTTGCAATGTGTTTGCTTATTGGTTTAAATTCTGGAGCAAAGGCCTTGTTATGCACACCACAGGCACACAAGTCTCATCTAAAGGCGTCTTGTCAGGTGAGCGTGTCAGGGGAGTACGTAAATAGGTAATGCTACCAGAGTGTTTTAATACTGCATAACAACCCTTGCAGAACACACTTTCATCTTTTTCTTCTCACCTTGTGTTATTTTTGAATTCAAGGACTGCTATCTTTGGAGCCACTGGCTACACCGCTACAGAATCAGTGAAATGATCACTACAGAGACACAACACAGCAGTGGAGTCCTTAATACAAGTGAAAAATGAGATCTACCTACTTTCATAGCTGTAGCAGAATTGATTATGAATCAGGAAAAATAATATTATAATGTATTTGCATATGTTTTACCCATTTATAGTGATAGATGAGTAAACTTCAGTCTTTCAACCATGAAACATTTGCGGTGGAAATCCACAGGGAGAGCCGTTACCAGTGCAGATCCTCAAATTTTTTACCTATCATTTGGGATCGGATGTCTCATCAATCCTCAAGCTTTCTATACAATTGTGAATATCAGCACAGAACAAAACATTCATTACAATTCTTCATCAAGGCCTCTCTCCTCTCTACCTCCTGCCAGGCTCTCCAGTACTCACCTCTGTGTGTACTGTAGCATAAAAGGGATTATTTTTTAGATGAAATTGAACTTTTTCAATTTATTTTTCATGTTTCTATGGGGTGGTTTCTACTGAGTTAGCTCAATGGGATGCTGCCCATATCTGGTGTCATCACTCCCTGTCCTCTACTTAAAATCAATGTTTCCCTAGCCTCTGGCTTTTCTTGTTAAGCCGACAGAGACACAGATTTCGAAGCTGTACCTTTACACTACATTAATCACTATCACATATCTTGGAAATATATGTTTGTGGATTTCTATTAAACAAAAGGGAAATAAAGTATTGTTTGTACACAACATACAATGGTCTACTGTAGATCCTCTTTTAGCCAGCAGGACCAAGTCTGATGTTTGTGGAGAGAATGTTGACTGAAATATGTATGAACCATGGTCAGCCATCTCTCATCGATTCGACAATTTTACATAATGGTGGAGGCGAAGGTAACACATCAGAGAATCAGAGTGAGAGATGGAGAAAAAGAGGACGTGAGAGGTGGAGAGAGAAAGAGAATGATAGTCTTCTCTGAATCCCTGATACATTCAGAAACAAGCTTAGATTGCAATGGAAAAGGTGTCAGAATACGATATGAAACAATACAATATTTTACTCTCTAATTACATCAATGTAGGCTTATAAATGTTACTATGAAGTAACACATCACAAAATTGCTCGCTGATAATTTCAGAAATTAATATGATTTTCCAAATTTGGATAGTAGGTGCAAAAGTTATATACATATAGAGCTTTACATTTTGCACAGAAATCTATCATACAAGCGGATGCCACGATGAATAAAGTCTAACTGTCAGGTGAATTATGAAGTTAAAGATCAACAAATATGGTATGCTTAACTGCTTAGCCGATGTAACCTGATATGCAAAACACGGAGCCTTCCATATTAACTCCGAGAGAAAAAGGCAGCATTGAAAAAATAATTGTGCCTAAGGCTTTGTCATTGCCATTGCCCTTGAGAGAGAGAGTGAAAGAGTGATTCTAAGATCATGTGACATTCCTTTATTCGCCCCTGTAACACTGTTGTTTAAGACTACTGCACCTACTACACTACCAACACTACAATGACAAGATGCATTGTTTTTCTAATCATAAATCATATACAGAAGTGGTGATTATCCATAACAGTGTGTCAAACAAAAAATTGGAAGGGGGTGTGGCTTTGACTCCCCATGTTCTCAGTTACATGTCTGCAAAACCCCAAAGTTGTGTTGCGTTTAATTCTTGTGCGATAAAATAAAATCAATCAAAGTGGTCGACCTTATGGATCGTTCTGGAAGAGTCACCTCTAAGCTCAGTCTCAGAGTGTCGATAGCCTCTCTGCTTTCAGTGTCAGTCCCTCTTCAACTGAGTGACAGCAAGTCAACGTGACCAAATTCATTTTGCTGTTTCCATTTAGCCATTTTGCCATGTGCTCATCCTCCCCACTGTCTCAGCTTTTCCAGACTGTCTCACTAACACTCCCACACAGATATTACCCCAAGGACATCAGCCTAGGGTTACCCTTTTTCTGCCTCATGGCACACCTGGGGATAAGACCTCTGCCTAAGACAACATTAGCTTTGACAACATGCTACGAATTCCACTGCTGGCTTGAAATATAAACTGTTGAATTAGCTTTGATGACACACCCCTCTATACAGACTGTCTCACAAACAGTGGGGAAGGTGAATGCTAGTTTTTTCATACAGAATAATGATCATGACCTGCTGTTAGATTAACACACCGGTTTTAAAGTTCAGTGTGGAATGAATCAGATGTTGCTCCAAAATGTGTCAGTGCTCTATTATTCAGTCAGTTTAGATGCAATCCTCTGCAGGGCCCTTCACCAGATTTAGCTGCAGATGCTGTTCAAACCTGTTGAAGACATAAAGCGCTGCTGTCAGAGTGGCTTACAGGCACAAGGTGAATAGAAAGACAACATTTTTAACTACTGATAAAGGCCATGAATACTAAAGGGGATAAGACAACTGTGCAACAAACCAAGAGTGGAATGACCCAGACAGGCTATTATTCTAAATCCTGTCTACAATCCAGGAGTGGGATAAAAAAATAATTGGCTTCAATCAAACACATCCCAGTGCAAGTTTGCTGGTAGACAGTTGAATACAGTAATACATCTCAAGTGACCAATTTTTCAAAGCAAATATTAATAGACAACATGGTTTTAAATGAAAAAGGAACAATGGTGATACCAGTTGAATTAAAATCCCATCTATGGGCTGAGACCTCACAAGTCACCAGTCAGTCACCAGTTTTGTGTGAAGACATTTGGGTTTTTTTTATGTTCAGTGTTGGAGTGAAGAGTCCATCAAGGTCGCCTAATGGCCTTGAATTTACGCTGATGGGAAATGGTAAAGGTGGATAGAGATATTTCTGCTAATTCTCGCAATGCTAAAAAGACATTGCATCATTACCTGCTTTAATTTGGTGATAATGCAGTGTCCAATGTCCAGAGTGTTGATCTACAAAGAGGGTGAGTCAGTCAGTGAACCATTTGCTACCGTGACATGATACATGATGTCTAATTGCATGGTGCGGTCTCTGTTTGCTCAGGTGCTAAATGTGAGCGTGTTGGAGGGGGAGCAGGTGACGGTGGAGGATACGGGGGGCCGGGAACCCTCCATCCTTGCCAATGAGTCAGTCCTGATGAGCGGCCTGGTGGTACGCAGCTGGAGCAACCAGATCTCCATCCGTTTTCACAGCGACCATCAGCCCAACTCTGGATCCCTGCTGCTGCATTACCAAGGTGAGCCAATACCATGCTACCTTCTAAACTCTTACGTCATTCAAACTGGGCGTCAGCCCAACAACTGTTCTTCTCAGTCTCGTTGTACATTCAACATTTGGGTAACATTTTGGTAAATTGTGCAGGTTTAGCTTGAACCAGACTCTTTATGCTGATAGCTCTCATCAGTTGTTGCAACAATTTTCTCATGCTAGCCAGGAGGAAGAGAAGGGCTCCAAAAACTGCCTATCAGAAAGAAGTGAGCAAATGCCCTGTGATGTGTATAGGCGTGTCTCTACCAATTGCTTCCCACACTGTACATATAAACTCTGTTCCCAAATTGGAAGCGAGACTCTTCATGCGCACCTCTGTATGTTATTGTCGAGCCCTAAATAGAAAATTGTCTGTGTGCAGGAGCATCTCCCAAACCGCTGATGTGTTCTCAATATGAAGACAGCACGCTGCCATGTACCTTGTTTGGTGTCTATTGTGGACTAGCTCACGAGTTAGCATGCCAGACAGGAGTGCTGTGGCATGGCAGAGAGCAAAATTGCTCCCCAGGTAGCATGCCATAGACAAATGACAAGACAGCCTGCTCTTTTACATTTGGATAGACCAGAGATACCAGAGGTTTTGGAGAAGCAGTCATTGTCTTTACTCCATTCTTACAGAAATGTTGACCCAATGTATCTTTATCTTATGGAATGTATCTTTATTAGGAAATTTACACATGCAAGTGCTAGTTTTGAGGGCACGAAATGTCATTGGCCTTTGGATAATGCATATAGGATTATTGGTTTGCCAACTAGCCTGAATAAAATGTTTTGATTACATATAAAATATATTACAAAAGACAAAAATTGGACAGAATGACTACATTTTCAAAACACATATGCAGAACACATCCCCATCCTGCCAAATGTGATCAAACAATAACTAAAGAGTGTATAGTAGCGGCAAAACCCCTGTCAGTCAAAATTGGTTGTTATGTTCCTGGTGAATATGATGGCCTTTAAATCCCCCCCCCCCCCCCCCTCCCCCCTCTTTTTCTCTCTTTCTCTGTTTTTTTCC
>OMLI01012418.1:9402-22242 GCA_900302605.1 Rondeletia loricata
TTTAAGACATCGTGCTCATTTCATTTTCAATCTTTTCTCGTCATTCTCTTTCCTCTCTCTCTCTCTCTCTCTCTCTCTCTCTCTCTCTCTCTCTCTCTCTCTCTGTGTGTGTGTGTGTGTGTGTGTTTGTGTGTGTGTGTGTGTGTGTGTGTGTGTGTGTGTGTGTGTGTTCATCGGTTATGTCTGGAACATTTGATCATCACAGTCTATGTCTCTGTCATACATAAATAGAATACCAATAGGATCTTATCAGTGCTTAGGTTACCATCCTCATTATCATCTACAGTCAAAATGTGGGAAATTACAAGAAGTATTTACAGCAGACGATGCATTCAGTAACCTTTGTCTTTTGGTTTGGGAGTAAAGCAGAATGAATGAACCCGTTGAAACTTAACAGGACAAATCTTACCACCTGACACTGTTCTTGATGCTTGTCTTATGGTATATTATGTGGTGGATTTGTTATGTATTTATTAAACCCTGGCTGCACACCAAGATTTGAATTGAACTGACGTTGAGGGGTGAGACTATAGGGGGCATGGGCTTGTTGGTCCTACTGAACATTGTTGAGCCACGAACATATTCTTGTCCAGGGAGAATGTAGCTCTCGGCCATTTTTAGAATGGACTGGCACTGAGCACTGTAGTCGCGTCTGATAATGGAACTGACTGAGCTGCTGACAGAAACATGAACATGCAGTAGAATTTGGTAAGACTTTTTATACGGTCATTGCTTGGTGGATATGTTTTTATACGGTTTCATCGTTTGGTGTTTGTTCTCAGTCTCTCAGTCTCTCTTGAGACTTCTGTTTAGTTGGTTTGTACTTCAATAGGTTAATATCTCTCAACATTGTGTCCAAGCTTGGCTCTTTTGAATGTGTTTTGTTAACATATAGCACTTTTCATTCACTTTGGTGTAATGTTTGTGATTATTTTTGCTGCCCATGTAGCCAATGTGTGTGACTGACTATGACTTGAAGTGGTCCAAATCGAGTTGTCATGTTAATATTTCCCATCGGTTTGCTGTGGTTGAGAGTCTCTGGTGCGTCAGGGAATAGCATTGTGCGTATTCTAAGTCTATGTTTAGCATTGTGCGTATGTGATTGGGTCGACCAGTCAGAGCTCCCAGGCTCCACGGGGAATCTCCTCTCTGTTGCTGAACTCCAAAGGGAAAATAGCCCCGACAGGTGCAGTGAGCAGGGTCTTTGCCTCGCAGACCAGCCAGATCCTCTACTACTCATGCTTTCAAATTAGACCCTTACTCATTCGAAATGACATACTTCGCCACAGAGAGAACATAGACATGACATTCCAGTAATGTCGCCTATATTGCATCCAAGTGGCTTAATGGTTTCATTAGAAGTTAAGATACCAGATTAAATCTTTTAATACCAGGGCTTAAGTAAATTCCTCTCCATAGATCAGCGTAGTTGAGAACGTATGGGGGAAGTGGCCTAAGTAGGTTTATGTTTCTAGGTATTGTTTTTGGTGTAAATTGCTGTTCTACACACTATTTGAAATCTACTGTTTGGGACATTGTAGTCTACAATACTGCATGTAATATCAGTAAGGGGTAGCTGTCTACATGTTCATTTGAAAACGTCTTTGATCTGGATGATCCATGAGCTTGGTGAAAGCACTAAGCACTGGATGACATTTATGGCTGTATGGTGAACTCTGGCCAGAGAGTAGCACATCAACTCATCCCTGCTTGTTTATTGGGTGTATTTAATAAAGCATCATGGCCTCATCCACTCAAAATAGATTTACTAGACATAGAGGCTGCTGCATATGTCACTATTCAGATCAGGGAAAGTGAGAGGTTTACTATTACTAGTTTTTGTAGTCGACTGTATGTCAGGAGTTAGGTGTGTAAAGGTCAAAGCAACAACTCCAATACAGTAGATGTAAATATTCCTGTGGCCCTGGACTGTTCATGAGTGAGAGAGAAGTGCCAGGTAAAGAAATTAGTCAGGTAGAACGTCCCCCCATCATTTATCATCTGTTTTAATATTATCTTTACTAGACAGCATACAGTATAGAGTAGAATGCTGGAGACAGAGAGAGGGTGTCATATACAGTATGACACAGTAGGTTGTGGGCTGAAATCAAACCTGTAATGTTGCAGTTGCAGTCGTATATCATCTTTTAGACAAAACACAGATTTGACAATGCATACACTTGCCATTCATTTTACACAGATAATGGTTGGACTGCCTTTAGATCCAGTCTGTTGTGTTCTTCATCTTCATAACATCAACATTGCTTGGCAACGGCCCATAAACTAGCATGGGAGGTCAGTATTGCTTCTTGTTTTACAGGGAAAGGGATAGGTCTTGCTCATCAAAACATTTTCCTCTTGGCCTGCATATAGCTCAGCTGAATGGCGTGAAGCCAGGAGCACTATTAGGAAACTGCAAAGGCACCACATGGACCCAGCTTCATAGTGCCAGCATCATAAGGTTACTAGTAGCAAAAAGAGAACTGTATAATGATGATACTGAGGAGATGGGATGGGGTTTGAAACGATACCTATCAGCACGGTACCGATGTTTGGTTCCAATATCGATTTGATGCATCAAAAGGGAATAAATGAATTCCTACAACATAATTTTCTTTTACTAATTTCTCTGCATTTTATTCAGAAAATGAATGAAACCTTGTATGATTCTATTTAGGAAAGCCAGTGGTGTGTACAAATGTAACACACAAATTATTTACTTCATCACATAATGAAATGTGCTTTTATAAAACATTGGGTATTGAACGTATTGGGAAAAAACCCAAAAACATTTTAGAACAAGAATCGAAATTGGAATTGCACTGGAACTGGTAAATTGCCAACGATACCAGGCCGTACTGAGCAGTTTGCAATGTGTGCTTGATTACAGGTGGTTTTGTGAGGGGAAGGAGTTGGAGAACAGCCCTGACATTCAGATCATAACCAACGGTGAGCTGCACTCTCTGATCATCACAGAGGCGTTCGAGGAAGATACGGGACGCTACTCCTGCTTTGCATCCAATTTCTATGGTACAGACTCCACGTCTGCTGAGATCTACATCGAAGGTGATTCCTATACTTTATACCATGACGCCTTTTTACAAGGTCGTGTAATCATTTGTCAGTGCTGGACTGTGTATGCTTATTTGCTCTGTCTTACAGGTGCCTCCTCTTCTGACTCTGAGGGGGAACAGCACTTTGAACATGTAGCCCAGTGAGTTCCTGGCATATTGTCATTATCGACACCCATTAAAAAAATTATTTTATTGCATGATGATAAGTATTTGACCCTGTATAATGTGCTACTTGCAATGCTAAGTGAGACTCTCTGTCTTTCTGTGATTTTCAAAGGCTGCAGAGGAAACCAACGAAACCAGCCCCATCTTTACCTCCAGCGACCAGCCCGGCGGTCTCCGTAGGAGCGGAAGACTCCCTGTCACCTCAACCTGTAGCAGCCACTGAGGAACCAGCACAAGAGCTTTCCTCTCAGCCACCTAACCAAGCTGCCCCGGCACCTCCTCTGCCTGTCCAGACATCAGACACTGTGCTTCCAGCCCCAGAGCTCTCTGCTGAAGCACCTGTGGTATCTACACCGCACCCTGCCCAGGAGGAGACAGCGTTACCTGTCCAGGTGTTTCCTACTTTGTCACCAGGAGATACAGAACTTACAGAAGCCCAGGAGGTGTCAACACCTGTCCCAGTCATATCCATACCACAACCAGTACAGACAGCTACGTCACTGCCATTGAACTCAGTGGTCTCCTCTGCACTCTCTGTCCAGGTGGCTCCAACACAAACAGCCCTACCCGAGGTAAAACAGCTGAAATATATCCTTCCACTACACTTTTTGGTTTTGGACAGTACATTTGTTTTGTAGATTTTGTACAATTACATTGTACTTTTGATCACCAAGTTCCCTGTGTTGTTTTTTTTCTCTTCAGAGTCAAACCTCCAACCACAGCTATCTTCAAGGGTTGGACGGGCGACCTCTCATGGCTGCCCCTGTATTCACAAAGGTACCCCATCTCTATGCTACAATAACTAGGTTCATTCCCAAAAAGATTTGAACTGCAACTGTTTATTTGTGTATTAACTGGTTTATTGATGTAACATACAACCTATTTTGTCCCACCAGAGCCTGCAGGACCTCCTAGCGCGGGAAGGCCAGCTGGTGGTGCTAGAGTGCCGTGTGAAAGGGGTGCCCTCCCCTAGAGTGGACTGGTACAGAGAGGGAACTATCATAGACAACTCTCCTGATTTCAGGATCCTACAGAAAAGTAGGCTATGCAACTGGCCTACAGTGTGCTAGAGTGAATATGCAGTTAATGACACAGTCATAATGGAAATACAAATTAGCTTTATTTTTTATATATTGCAGAGCAAGAAAAGGTTATATTGTGTGCCTTTGCTTTGGAAAAAGTAAAAGGTTAAATGTATTAGAAATATTGCAAAGTTTTGAATTAATGTTGCAGCCACATATGACATGCCTTGTGTCAAAACAATAGGAAATTGTGTAAATGCTAAAAATAAAAATGGCAGTTCCACCTCAAACTTTATGCCATTGCAGTGAATAAGGAGCAAGACATTCAGTATTTTGAAAATAAATGGTATTAAATCAGATTTTAGTGGCTGAGGTTCCCATTAATTCAATTCAATTCAATTAAGTTTAAATTTAAAAGTTTGCATGAAGGTTTTACAGTGAAACACACAATAAAACACAAATAAAAACAATAAAACTGCAGTAAAAACAATAAAAACACATAAATTGCCACAACATATATCATACAGTCATCAGTTGACAGATAGGAAGTCTGGTCTTCTAATTGCTTGATTTAATATAATAAAAGGATGCTCAGTGCAAAATACAAACTACAATATTTCAGTGAGTTTTCAAGATTTGGATTAGGCCAAAAGTGCTATAATGTCCATTCTGAGACATATACAGTCCTTTACCATCAAAAAATATGAATGATGTCAAATCCAGTCCAATGGCAATTTTTATAAACTCGACAAGCTGAATGTTTTGATATTGATATAATATAACCATGCATAAACCTCTACAGTTTAAATAGTGTAAGTGGTATCGTCACATAAAACAAAATGTTTAAGCCTATCAAACATGTTGATAAGCCGTCCTCTCTGAATGTATTTAAGTTCGGTTGACATTTTTTTCCAACGACTCCCATTAAATTTTCGGCCTGCAAAAGTTCTGGAATTCAAACAGCACAAATGATGAAATATTTAAATATTAAAAATGTATTTTTGAAGCTTTAACCGTTAAATTCATATTTGTGTCTATAGGTGTACACAGGAATTAAAAACCATAAAATTCTCATTCAAAAAACACGATATGCACATCTTGCATCCAATGACTGTGTAATACTCAATACTCATTCTCAGCCAGTTTTGAAATACTGAATTGCTAATCATTACTGCATTACAACTCGAGTTATTACAGTTAAATTTGCTTCGGCACAATTTTGATCCTATATTTTTTCATTCCAGAGCCCAGATCCCCAGCTGAATCAGGTACATATTGCATAAACTCTTCACAATCTGTCAAAAAAAAGTGTTGACCCTCCCAAAACAGCTGCCCTGCTATATACGATGGTGCAGTGTATACACATTACTCTGCTGAATTGTTTATAGTCCCTGGCTGAGGCTTCTGCTCTTCTTCTGAACATAAGCCAGAGCTGCTTTTCCCTGACTCTGGACCATATAAGGTAGTCTCTCATCCTGTGTCAAACTACCGTGGCCACAGATCATTTCAACCTGCCATAGCTTCAGATCAACCCCCACCCCCAATGATAGGAAGGAACTTCACTGCTGAGCCTTTGAACTGAAAAACAAGTGCTTTACTTTCCCTCATTGTATTGAGATCCCTCTCTTAAAAGATGTCTAACTAAAATGATGCAGTTATATCAAAGCAACTTTATCAAGTGATGATCAGCTTTTTTTTTTACATTTGCTTCTAGAGGAAATATGCACTTTGGTCATTGCTGAGGTCTTCCCTGAGGATTCTGGGATGTTTACTTGTACAGCAAGCAACAAGTATGGAACTGTGTCCAGTATCGCTTCACTAAGGGTCAAAGGTAACATTTCTGTCACATTACAAAAAGAAAGATGAACGGCTATCACATTCATATGACAGTACAGTACATTTAAATTATGTCCATCTCTCTGATTCTCATTAGGCAATGTCAACAACAGCAACCATGTGAAGCCACTAAGCAGTTTAACGCTGGAGCCCAGCCGAATCCAAGAACCTTCCCCGTCAGATCTCACAGCTCCCACTGTAAAGCCTCAACCAGAGGTTACTGTGACCAACAGCATCAAGCCCCACTCCAGCACCATTCGCCTAGACCCGCTCATCTCTAGCACCTTACGCCTGGACCCCTTGAATACCAGCACCCTCCGTCTGGACCCCCACAGCTCCAGCATGTTGCGTCCAGACCCACTTAGCACCAGTCTACCCAGCCTGGATCCCTTGAACCTAAGCAGCAGCCCCCACCTGGGCTCTCGCAGCACCAGCACCCCCTGTCTAGACCCTCTCTACCTGAGCACCCACAACCAGGACCTGCCTGGATCCAATGGAGCACGCCCAGAACCACAGAGCAGTGGAGAGGTGCCGTCATATCTAAAACCCTTCTCTGGTTCATCTGTGACTGAGCCTCCGAGCTCCAGCCTCAAGACGGAGCAGGAAGTGTCCAGACCTTTGCCGACATTGCCTGACCTGGCCACTGCCGCAAGCCCTAAAGTTAAGGGGACCCAAAACCACCAAAATGAGACCCCCACTGTAGTCCCTCTCCCTGATCCCCCCGCTAACTCCTGCCTAAAGTCAGGGGTCCTAGTGAACCACAAAGAGTCACGCTCCAGCTCTAGAGTCGGCCTCCGTGTGCACTTCAAACTGCCTGAGGATGAGGAGGATGAACAAAGTGACGCATCCAGTCAATCTTATGAAGATACAACTCAGGCATCGGCCAGTAAAGAACCACCACCAGTCCTGGCTAAGCCCAAACTGTGAGTATAGCAAATACAAATTATGTACAAACCAAGTGTGGGTCATTAGTGTAGATGTAGAGTCTCAGTAATTCTGCAACTGTGGTCACAGTCTGAAACTAACACAAGACTGGCACAAGAATGGTCTGTAACATTATTGTATGAGAAAAAAAAAACATTATCATGGGCCCCGGACTATGTAGATGTTGTCCTGTTGTACATGGGTTATCTAAATCTTGTTCTTATTTTGCACTGTATCAATTTGAATTTGATGGGCTATATTTAGAAAAGCAGAGGAGGTGGGAGTGTCCTCCTCCTAAGGCTTGACTAGCTGCTGTAATCATGTTCGCATTTCACAAATGAATGCATCTGGACTTAAACATGTGGACCTTCCAGCTTTCCAAAACAAAGGATGGCATTTTCTATTTGTAAGTTCACTTCTGTGCCTTCTTTGTTCATATTTCAGATATACTGTAAGTGAAATCTTGTTTGATGATTTGCTGTTTAATGATAAGTTGTTTATATGGCATCATATGTTATAAAACAAAGATAAATATGACAAGTTGTCCTCTACCACATAGCATGACTGAATTTACAGGAAACCGACGACAAACATAAGACAAACATAAGAGAACATCCCATTTAGAGTTTGAGCTGAAAGTGTGTTGAGCTTGGACAGTGTTTTGTTTGGAAGCTTCTTGTTGGTAGCCCATAAAAGGGCAGATTATTCTTCACTCTGACTTCGGCTCATTCCTTCTGGGGGAACTGCACAGACAGAATTTATGTGAAGAGTGCATGGAGACCTTTGAAAATGCGCCATGCATAATGTCTTGACATTTTTTCTTTGTTTCTTATTGATTGTCAGGGACCCAGCCCAGCTCCAGCTTCTACACAATCAGGTTCTCCTGGAGCAGCAGCAGGAGAGTGAACCCCAGTCCCAAATCCTGATCCAGACCCAAACCCAGATCCAACCCCAGCCCCAGTCCCAAATCCAGTCCCAGATCCAGCCCCAGTCCCAGATCCAGCCCCAGTCCCAAATCCAGTCCCAGATCCAGCCCCAGTCCCAGATCCAGCCCCAGTCCCAGATCCAGCCTCAGTCCAAGTCCCAGATTCAGCCCCAGGTCCAGAGCTCTCCCGAGGTTCTGGTCTGGTCACCCAGAATGCACCGTGAACCCCAGCCACTGACTTTCCAGCCCTACCCTAACACTGTGATGACCCATCAGACCCCCAACCCTGTGCCGCCACTGACCACTGCCCGTCCAGCACCCTTACTGAGCTCCATTCCAGCACCCCTACTAAATACGACATCCTCACCTCAACTGAACACTTCCCGTGCCCCTCCTTTGAGCTCCCTTCTGTCTACTCCTCAGCTAAAGTCGGCCCCACCAGTGACCTCCCCTCCACCTGTCCCACAGCTGAACACAGCTCCTGCCTCCCGTCTGAGCATAGCGCCTGTAACCCAGATGAACACCATCCACGCTTCCCACCTCAACCTGTCCCCTGCAGCTCTTGCTAGACCCGTGCCCTCACCCCAGTTTACCTCTCCTCCTGCACCTCAATTTAGTACGCTCCCCACAAACTCCCTCGGCGCCACCCCAGCCTTACAGCAGATTATGTCTCCCGCTCCCATGCTGAGAACCACACACGCCTCCCTGATGAACCTGGCCCCCACCTCCCAGAGCTTCAACTACGCCAGGCCCAAGGAGTTCATAGCCGCCCAGACCCTCTCACCGGTCAGGAGTCCTTCCCCGACCGAGTCCCCGGTCCCCCTGCTCCAAGAGCTGGCTGCTGAGCTCAACTCCTCCGCAGCCAGCTCCCCTACTCTCCCGCCATTTCCCCCGCCACCCAGGATCTTCCCCACACGAGTGCTCAAGTCTCCCACCAGCCCTCCGGCCCTCATATCCTCCCCCACCCTGGTGTCCGCTCCATTCCTGAACTCTGTGTTTGCCATGCGAGCCCAGTCTCCGCAGGCCTCCTCTCCCACCTCCAGCAGCTCCACCCCCAGTCCCATTCAAAACCCTGTGGCGTTCCTCAGCTCCGTCCTGCCGTCCCTGCCCACCGTGCAACCCACCAACTCGATGGGCCTGCCCAAGGGTGCTCCAACTGGGTAAGCCCTCTCTGGAGGATTACCGTGCTCATCGGGTTGGTGAACTTTCACATGTTCTCACGTCTTTTTTTCCCCCCCCACTGTTGGTTCAGGCCACATCAGAGCATACTGAAGAAGTTACCCAAGTCACGTCTGTCATCGACTGAAGACATTCGTGCCAGCAAAGAAACTCTCCTCCACGACATTGAGAAAAGGCTTCGGTTTAGGGATGATACTACACACTTTGGACAACAACAGGTACTAGGTAGTCTCCAACTCTGCAGTTCTGATTGATTTATCCTTTTTTACTGGCTCAGTAGCAGTGATGTAGTGGTGGGTAAACTATGACCTCCACTCAGTGATCATCATAAGGCAAGCAACCACCAACAAATAAAAATCGATTATATTTTCAGAAAAACAATTCATGATTTTTTCTTTAACCTTTATTTATATAACCTACATGTTTGGTACTACTTACTATGATGTGGCCTATTCAATAAATTTCACATCATAAAGATTTACGTCAGCCTAAAAAGTGGGTAAATACAATTTGGGTTTAGCCTCCACTACATCCCTGCTCAGTAGATATTAGACTAATGTCTGAATATGCAACTAAATTAATGATCAGTTTGACGATGTCGGTAAATTGACCAAAAATTTTCAACTAACCAAACCAGTTTTTAGAATAAAAAAAGGACGAGTTAAACAGTAACCAGTGACTGCGCTGGATTCTCGCTTGCCTCCAGCTTTCTACACATGTATTTGGCTCGCGGTAAATGTTCCTCAACAGATATGTATGGAATTTTCAGTCACACAGATTATAGTGCAAGACAGATGCAATGAGGAGCTCTCTTCATCTAAGAGTGAGATTAACAGAGATCAGTCATCATTCATCCATTTACCATATTCATCATCGTGTGTGTCAATGTAATAACATGCATATGAATCACACATTATTGTTGATCTGTGGTAATGTGTGAGTCCGCTTGTGTGTTTGTTCATCCATCAGTATTTGTGTGTGTGTGTGTGTGTGTCTATGTTGGTGTTCATCATCCATCCCTATCCTCTCATAGAAGCTGAATAATGAGGGGAAAACAGCGAGCAGACCCCTTGGACCAAACATTCCTGCTACTGTGTTTAACTATGATGAGGTACAAGGATCTTCCATCCCAAGCATTGCTTTGCTCGAGGCTGTATGGGTTATAACGTTCCAGGCCCATATTAAGTACTTTGGATACTCTTATATACTTATCTAATTACCATGGTTAATTAATATCTCTAATCAAGCATTCAAGCTTCTGTTAACTAATATATCACATGCATGAATACGGTTCTGCTCATGAAATGTAATGACTCTGATAACATGAGGTATTGTTTGTTGAATTTCAGATAATCCTCCAGAGTATACAATTAACTGATTTCACATTTCCCCCACTGAAGCTTGCAGCCCTTTTTCCTTGGTTTAAATTCATTGTTAGAGATTTTCTCAACAAGCCAATATGACATTGTCCTCGTTCGCTAGACTTTTCTGATAAAACTAATCTCATCAAGCTCCATATTGTCTTTACATTTCACACACTTTTATAATCTCCTGCTATTGTTGTCTTTCTGCTAGCCAGTATTTAATGTT
This sequence comes from Rondeletia loricata, assembly GCA_900302605.1. Classification (NCBI taxonomy): domain Eukaryota; kingdom Metazoa; phylum Chordata; class Actinopteri; order Beryciformes; family Rondeletiidae; genus Rondeletia; species Rondeletia loricata. The sequence continues at coordinate 20,118 of OMLI01012418.1, forward strand.
CTTAGGAAAACAAGCTACCAACAGTTGTCCACTGGTGTTCACAGGTTCTTATTATGAATCAGTTAAAAATAGATGGGATTGAAACTATGGAATACTAACAGCGACAAAACTGGGAAAAGGTTATACGATGAACCATTCACCATTACCATTCAGTTTTGTCGCTTTTGGAATGTGGCTTTGAGATTATAAACCATTATTGAGTAGATGATTACTGAGAGGGAAAAGAGGAAAATTGGAGATTGGAGATTGTAAGCAAGTGGGTGATTATCAAGAGGGAAAACCGATGGGAGACTATGAAATACGTGAAGGTAATGATTATAGGTGAGGTTAATTGATAATCATTATTTGATGCTTTTACATTATGATTTGCTGTATTATCATTACAATTCTTCGTATAACCTTTTCCCAGTTTTGTCGCTGTTAGTATTCCATATTAAACTGGTAATTAAATGGTTGGAAATTAAATGTTTTTGGATGAGGCTCTACATGTTCAACTTCCTCTCTGTTCTCTGTTTTACCCTCAGCCTTTGTTGTATTGTCTTTGGTTGGATGAGCCAAAGTTATACCAGCTGGGAGTGATACTGTCAGACGGATGCCACTGCATGATCGTTACCATCGAGTGGTTTAAAGCCACAATCTGTACCTTTGATTTCAAGATATAAGTTATAGATTGTTGCTTTAAATGAACACCACTGTTGCTAAATGGTAAATAGATGTACATGTCATCCTCAAGACTGTTTCTGATTATTGCAGACCACTCCAAGAGCATTTGTTACTTATATCAGTATGTTAAGCTTCCATGTGCAATGTATGCATGTTATATTCTTTTTTTATCTGATTTTTAGGAAAGTTTGCTGTAGGCACAAGGACAGATGGTGCACCTGGTAATGTCAAGCTGACCCTGGCGATTACTTTTATATAGTGGTCTTCTTTTTTTAGGAATTCAGAGTATCCAACTTTGAGCAGAGGCTGATGAGTGAGATTGAATTCCGTTTGGAGCGAACGCCAGTGGAGGAGTCAGATGATGAGGTGCAGCATGATGAAATCCCCACGGGAAAATGCATCGCACCCATATTTGACAAGAAACTGAAGAACTTCAGAGCCATGGAGGGCGTGCCTGTCACATTCTCATGTAAAGTAGTAGGAATCCCTATTCCAAAGGTAAGAAGGCAACGTCTGTGCCGGGTCTGTATGCATGACAGTATAATCTTTCACATTCACCATTCACATTTATCATTCACATCTGTGTCTCTCCTCAGGTTTACTGGTTCAAAGATGGCAAGCAGATCTTGAGGAAGAATGACCATTACAAGAAGATAAGAGAGGGGGATGGGACCTGCGCCTTACACATCGAGTCCACTACCAATGACGACGATGGCAACTACACCATCATGGCAGCTAATCCCCAGGTAATACGTCACACTCCTCTTCCTACTCAGTTGTCAATGCCTTCTCCCCAGTCACCAAATCTGACTTGCCGTTTGCTATTCGATTCCCACCAGGGACGAATCAGCTGCTCGGGTCATTTGATAGTCCAAACGGGTCCTCCCCGAAACCGACTGACACCTATTCACTCTCAGAGGTGAGCAGGACTGAGTGTGCAGTGTGATCTGCAGAGGTAAGAAGAATCCCTCTCCAGCATGGGGATCCAGCATGTATGCAGCTCTAGATACAGGATAATTACACGTTGAATCCAGATTCTTATTTCCCTATATCTGTCTACACACTGCTTATATCAATCTACACACTGCCTACATCTATCTATACACTGCCTATATCTGCACACTGCTTATATCTATCTACACACTGCCTATATCTATCTATGCACTGCCTATATCTGCACACTGCTTATATCTATCTACACACTGCCTATATCTATCACACTGCCTATATCTGCACACTGCTTATATCTATCTACACACTGCCTATATCTATCTATACACTGCCTATATCTATCTACACACTGCCTATATCTGCACACTGCTTATATCTATCTACACACTGCCTATATCTATCTACACACTGCCTATATCTATCTACACACTGCCTACATTTATATACATACTGCCTATATCTACACACTACCTATATCTATCTACACACTGCCTATATCTATCTACACACT